>JAUTBZ010132060.1:0-14000 GCA_032361785.1 Lepetodrilus galriftensis
ATGTTGGAAGAATGTTGGAAAAATGTTGGAAAAATGTTGGGAAAATGTTGCTGTAGTGTACACAGTGTCTAAAATCATATGTTGGAAACATGTCGGAAAAATGTCGGAAAAATGTTGGGAAAATGTGTCTAGTGTACACAGACATTACACATATAACGTCCATCAGTGACCGTGTACGCCCACTTCACATGAGCCTACACAGAACCCTACTACTACCAGGGCATGCTGTCAACTATCAACGAAATGTGATATTTCTATTCACAGTCAGTTAAGCACAAAACGAGAACAGTTGTATTCACACCACTGAACAATGCATTACGACTGAGATGCATTACTGGTTGTCGAGTTATATTATAAGACGATTTGATATTTCTTCGAGTATGTTTATAATTGATAACGTGTCTCTTGTTGGTGGAAAAAAACATATAATACGGTATGTTTTTAATTCTTCGCATCACAAGTCGTCATTCGCTTCATAAATACCATATACAGTCTAAATACATGCATCCATATGATAATGTATTAATGTATTGGTTTGTTACGTATTAATACTATACACATCCAAGTCCAAGGCATTCATAGATCAGGTTGTCGTTTTGGACCGAATTGCCGTTAACAATGCAAAGTACATGCTCTTAGCATACATATAAATCACCTCTGTGCCTCAACATATAGTTTTACATTCCATTTCAGTTTACACTTCCTGGTATAACCAGAATAAATACCATAAAATATCGCATCTCCTATATTTTCCTGACTAAGGGAGATAACTCTACTCATTGAACACGGTCAAAGTAATCTTTCAAGACCACTAGCATCATTATGCGCGAGTCATAGCTAATTAATAAATAGTAACACATTAAAACATTGATAACTAGTAGTGAGACATGTGGAATAAGTAAGTGGTTGCATAAAGTGCGTGTGTAGTCAAAACCAACGTTTTTATTGTCAGCTAAAACCGAGCTGGACCATTATATAGGTCAACCAGCTGTGATATTAGGCCTTTAAGATTACAAATTACATCTATTTTATTGTTTTATATTATTATTATAATGTGTATTATTATTCGAATATTCGTTCATATGCTAAACAGTACAGGTAGTATATGCAATTATTAATTTACAATATACGACGGCATAGGCGTGCTTTTATTTTATCAATACCGATATACAACATCAATTATACACAAGTTATACTGTACTTTAAAAAACCGTTTATATAGCATACATATAGTGCATATTGTGTGTATGCTCAGTCATGTTTTGACTAAAATAGACACAGTGAACCCTGCTCTTGCCGTTCCCTTCACTGATAAACAAGTGTATTATTGCTTCAGTTTTATTATTTACCTGTAGGCGATGTATTCACATTAGATTGCACATGAACTACCCCTGATAACAATTGTTTTGTCAGAACTTAACGAACGACATCGCTACAGGTGTCGTGAACTTCACCATCAAGTACCGACTTTTCGATTTATTTTGTCTATTGTAAATGAAGATAGTACTTGTAAAATATGCATATGCATGCTAATGAGCATCGACATGATTGTATCCCATGATATACCAGTATTCAGGAATTCAGTGCGTGCTATGGCTATGATTCCATATTCCAACTTATCATGCAACATTTGAACACATGTGTATTACTAGTATACACAAGGATACATCAATGACTAGTTGTGCTACATACACGTTAGACAAAGCTAGGCAATGTACTAAGGGACACAACTGTTGTTTCTTTTAAGGGAGATAATCGTTATGTGTGTCCTTTTTAAATTAATACGTATTGGGTAGAAAGGACTAAAATAGAACTATACATACTAAGTATAATTACAAACATGATTTCGACACACTAATGTTTTAATTTAGTAGCGCTGATGGATTGTTTCTAGTGTATGTTAGTGTATGTATGTATTTGTTTATTGTTTAAGTCTTGGTGGAAACGTGTTGGTTGAGTTATATGTTTAAGCAGCGACAATGATTGAGTAGTCTGTTAAACTGCATTAATGTGTTCTACAACGACCATGTCAACTCAAAGTATAGACAACTCTTACAAAGCTAACGATAACTCAAACCGGAACAAGGTATTCAGCTTATCTTTGTAACTGTGACAGATAAGTTTGTGTTTTACAATATACACGTACTAACCTGTGCAGAAGCAGTAACTAGGCCACCCTCCCACCCCCAAACCTCATTACACCCACCCCATACCTCACTACACACATACATACACAAGCCCACAAACACCACACACACACCTCTACCACCACCGTCACCACCAACACCAATGTGTTGGCTTTAGTTGCTATGCTCTAGTTTTCGTGCATGTGTGTTCGTGTCAGTTCATATTTCTGTGGCTCGTGTTAGATCAACGTATGTTTGGAATAAGTGCGTGTTGTTATGTTGTTGTGTGGGCTAGACTGCAATACGAAAGCACTCTTCACAGAAGGTCGGACAACTTGTAAATAAAAGCACGTATGATGTATATTGCAAGTGCTTTTCAAGTTTATGTTTACCAAACAAGTTTAATTATTTTGAACTTTCAGGTAAGGCGAGTGGTTGACAACATAATTATTAAAAGCAATAAACTACCTTGTTTACACACAATCATTGTTGTGTTGTACGGTAAATTACATTGCAGCCGATAATGGAGTAACATGACCTCGGGTGACCTCTGAATGTTGATGACAGGTTTATGCAACATCCTGCTACTTTCTGATATTTTCAAAAATTACGAAAGTGTTCTTCCATCATAAATGTCATTTTGGAAGTCTCGTTGGTACGGACACGCTCCTCAAGACACAGACACCGCAGCAGAGAACCATGCTAAAGAATCCACAACCCAGCGCGGGTCAAATTCCACATTTTGGATATTTAAACTAAATGGACCCAAAGATATGAACGGGTTAAATTGAACATTCTAGCCAGTTTTATTACTGCGCATTCATCGTCCTCTCGCACTACAATACACGGCGCCTCGCTACGGCTCGAGACGTCGTACTCAGAGGGCCGGGCGCGAGGACCATTAGAATTAAGAGCAGCTGCAAAAGGCTTCCTACACTTGAGAAATTTTATGGTTATATACGGTAAGCACTGACACTTTTATTTGCGCAGAGGCTGGTTCTCTCGGCGTCTCCTCTCCTGTTTAACTATAGGGTTAGATCTGAGGAAAAGGGCGGTTCTAAATCATGGGTCGCTTGATAGTTTTATAGTCGCTCCTGATCGCATATGGAAACCCGCCGGACGTTATCTTCCAGGTCATCTTCAAATTTCTTTTCATCCAAAAATCTTCAGTTTTGCTATAACACAATATATCTCAGATCTGTTATGGATTTTAATATTTAACAATTTAATTACGTATGCTTATAAATAAATACATATGATATTGTACTTCTTCCTTTTGTTTTACCTACCGTGTCAAGCTCGTATAGTAATTATTGTCAACTAGCTACTGCTATGACAATTCCTTAGTTTATACAGCAACAGTTCGCAGAAACAAACATACCTAAATCAACATACATCATTTAAACACACGAACGCTTTGGTGTTATCTATTCGTGCATGCTATTTTCAAAGGAATTCCTTTAAACGGCACGATACGTCTGTGACAAGAGTGCTTTTGAAGCTGGTGTTGTTTATTTGCGTTAGATTACAAAATACTCGAGCATGTAAGATGAAAACACGTGCGACATAAAAGCTGCTACTAACACTGCATATATCACCATAACAGTTGTATCAGTGGAGTCCGTCTGCATTTATCAATATTTACACAACGTTTGGTTACATCTCCTGCGACAAGATGTGTCGACATGATCATATCACTGTACGTAACGCAAAAACCAGCTATACCCCCGTTATAACGAAGTTTAGATGATCTACATGCTTGATGCATCCAATACGTCAGATATTGTTTACACACATTAGTGCATTCGTACAGTTATGCATTTGTACGAGTTTGAAGTTGTCGTTATTTATTGTATTTATCTATATTATCTTAGTTGGCAGCTCACTCTAGGGTGGTTTACTTGCATACTATATGTGCATGTGCATGCATAACCTATGTGAGACAACTATTTAATTAATAACACTTCTGATATATTATATATATTTTTACAAATATATTCCCATTTTCAAAAAGTTTATGATAGTTGTCATAAGTCATATGGACAGAGGTAGAAGGTATACGTGCAATTGAACTTTACGAATTTCCAACAATAGTTCAAGTATGTAAGGAAAATTCAGCATTTATTTAAACTCAACTCGTAGTTAATTGCAAACCTACATAGTGTTAATTAATGCGTGTTGTTGTTTGAGAAGAAGTCCTCTGTTTACGTACTTGCTATCATACGAACATTGTCACAGACAGGTGGTATGTGAGGTCATTAAGTGCAAAATGATCATTTACACGATAATAAATGTACGCATTTACTTGTTTTTACACAGTGTGCGATGAATTATGTGTTTGTATTCATCAAAAACAAGACATAACTGCATTCGTAATTAGTAATCAGAGTAGATACCACGAAATAAGATGCTAACCTATATGCTTTTCAGTTACAACATGCGAACAACAATACTAACATTAATACTGTAATTAAATATACATGTTTCCAACATAATAGTAATGCGTAATAACCTTCCCAGAAATGAGTAAACATAATATACCAACAATCTGAAACGAACATGCTATGGACAAATCAGCTGTGAAATTGACACGGATTTATAAGCGATCGATCATCCAATGAAACAGGTGTAAGTTTTATCATTCTTGTAGAGATCAATATACGGTTTGGTCTGACCCAGTGGCGGTATAGCACAGTATAAGAGTTTGAATATTCAGTCTGTAGAGCCGACATGACTGTTTTATATTGAGGCTTATTGAAATCCGTGTCATTTCCACCCGGGATATTCAACATCGACAATAGACCGCCCGTGATCAGTCTCGGAGGACTTGAAAAAAATAACCGGGCGTTTGGCCTGTCAAGAGTTGATATGTCGTACAAAAAGTCGAACCACACGGAAGAGAATAGCGGTTTTGAGACCGCTTAGTTAGGTCACACAACACGAGAATCCCGACAGGGGATACCTGTCAAATATGACAATGAAACTAACAACATCAGGCTGAAATGAACATGGATACAAAAGCAAAGCATCTTGTAGCACTTACCACACGTGCCTGTGTTTTCATTTGTCATTAGCATCTCGTGCCTCGTGTCGATTGCCCCGTGTACATATCAGTAGCGGCCCGGTACTCCAAATGAAAAACAGATTAGCGACTGACAGCGAAAACAAAGGTTGTCAAATATCCCTGAAGCTGTGCGCTTTAAATGAATGTAAATACATTCACTGATCCGACACATATTCTCCTAGTAGATGACAGCCCCATATTTGTTTTGTAATGAACTCTGACATTCCGGGTCATGTGACGGCACTTTAGCCAATCGAAAAGGTGTATTCTCCAAAGTGCCTAAACTCAAACTATAAACACAGTTTGCCAGAAGGTAGAAACGCACCAACTGTCTCCCCCGACAATTAACCTGGGATAGTAACACAAGGGGGATCTGGATACCGATTGACAAGTCATAAACGACTGCACCGCTCCATTTGAATCGAGCAAATTAGGTTTTATTTGCCCGGCAAGTGATTGTAAATTATTGCACGTCAACTCAGTTAGCGAATCATCTGTCGGGGATCTACAGCTATTATCGTGTCTTGCAAAAATTTATGTCGTTCATAAAATACACCTTAACAGTCATCTTTCTACTAAACAGCTCTAGCCGCGGTACGTGTGGTCATTTGCCTTGTAGATAACATCGTCTACCATGTCAATTGCGGACCTTGCTGAAAATGACACCACCCCCAACGATCTGAAGAGAACTCTCTTAAAAGCGCCCCGATAGCACGTCTATCATTAGCCATGTAATAGACAAGCAGAGATTGAAATCAAATCCACTCGGTAGAGCAACAGTGATTTCACATTTGTGTGGTGGCGGGAGCGCCTTCACAAGTAATTCTACCCTAGAGACGGAAACAAGTTTCTACAAAGTTAGGCGATGCGCATGTGAGCTCAGGTGGACAGCTACCCGTCAATTTTCTCCGTGAAACACGAGGGTAGCACGGGCTCCTTTTGAAATAAGCATGACTTTTAAGCAGCTGACAGTTTTCGATGTCAATTTTACCTGTTCTCCAATTACTATTGATGTGTTCAGTTCAAAAGAAGGAGGAAATCACAGACGTCCAGTAGAGACAAATACAAACGTTTATATTGAACTTTAATCACAGTGAAACTTGACAATATGTTTAAACTAATTATTAAACTTTCGTTTGAACATCGTTACAACGTTAATGTCTTAATATTCATAATTGGTGGAGGCACGTTACCTTGAGCAAGAGTTAATTGGTCTCCTTTATACATTGGCATCAAACAATGTCTTGAAATTAAATACGTGTCATTGTGTGAGACATGGAGACTGCTACCTCAATAGTATTACTTATTAACTTGTCAAACATGCGATACTAAAGACGGGCGTGCTTTTTAAAAGGGAGACTCGATTAATGATCTCATTTAGAACAAAAACAAGCATTTACTTTTTTTTTTTTATAGAAGATAATAGCTTGAGATGGGGATGCAGGTTGGTGTGTGTGTGTATGTGTGTGTGTGTGTGTGTGTGTGTGTGTGTGTGTGTGTGTGTGTGTTTGTGTGTGTGTGTGTGTGTGTGTGTGTGTGTGTGTGTGTGTGTGTGTGTGTGTGTGTGTGTGTGTGTGTGTGTGTGTACTTTAATCGGACACGCTAGATGACGTCATCATGGTCACCACAAGAACACTACTTTTGCAGCAGTTAATCGTGAAGCTATCGTTTCAATTGTTCATCATTTCCGGTCCTTACAAGGCTGTCAAACAATTATAAAATTTACACTGGACAATAGTCTGTTTACTGAGAATAAACACTCTTAATTTATGTTGGTTTATTGTTCTGTTAAATTGTAAACCGTCTTGGCGTTTATTTCTCGTAAGAACTTGGCCTATCAACTGAGCTATCTATATTAACTATATGGGCAGATCGCTCAACAGGATGTGACCTCACACGGCTGTCATAAATACGGTCGCCATTGTGAGCGACATCTCACACCTGAATTTGGACTGATAACAAATGTAATAAATGTAGGAAAAGACATAAACTACACTCAGTGTCCATACACTCAACATTATCCTATATTTGCCTTGGGCGTTTGCCGATAAATATCGTGTGTGCTACACATATAAGCTGTGATTCGCTTCTCTGGTTAATACGAAGTTTTATGTCTTTGACAACGTTTTCCTCTATATTAAAGGCATACTTTGTTCCATCTATTTGTTTTCTCAATATTTATATTAAATAGGTGATCAAGTATGTGCTGCGTTATCTGTATTCGGTATCAAAAACATACACAAAAACATATTAATTTGAAACACAACCGTACTAAATATGAACAGCATGTATAAGCATGATTGCATATAACATTATGTTAAATACTGGAGATGAAGTAAAATATACATTTTTGAAAACGTTTTCTTATCCAGACGTCCAAAATGCAATTATATTAGTTTTAATGACTGTATGTTAATCTTCATTGTCAATGAGGGATAAACTGATCACGTAGAAATAGCACAATCGTCTTACCTGTCGACAGTTGGAAATGCACACATTACCATAACTAATCTAGCAATCGATGCACAGAAACGTGCTCGTGCATTCAACATTGTACTGGTTCGTGCTTACTATATAATGTGTTTTATATGCAGTGTTTAATAGTACTTAGATACGATACCTTGTACTTGTGGGTATATCTGCATGCAGTTTAATAATGCCTCGCTATGATTCATATATGTAGGTTCGACATCACCACAAGTATACTAAAACATGTATAGTGAAAACATATAATGTATTGAGGCACGACGCCACAAATCTGAAGCAAATACAATTTATAGAATTATCACGAAGATATGTATTACATTTCCGATATAAATGGGTATGACATTAATTGAATTGTTGATTGGAAAATTCTAAAGAATACCAATAATGCACATACCTCTGCCACTCAAATATTAGCTCATCGAGCAGGACGAATGAAATGTTTTCAAAAAATGGCGACCGATTCTTGTCCGTACGTTGTGCCGAAAACCTGCAAACTGAGAAGCAGGCGTACCACGCCTTAGGTATAGTTGATATTTTACAACCATATTCAGTGGACATGATTTACAAGGTATTCCTAAGGAGAAACACTCGAGTTTATGTGGGTAAAATTGTTATTCCGATTTCCATAAATTTAATATAGACACAGTCAAAATATCTAAAACCTGCAATGGTAGAAGTTGTACCCATTTGAGAGTATTGTAATGCACACTATTTTGGTAAAAATATAGTTTAATTAAAACTACTAAGTAAACAATAGCCAGGAATGTATGTAAAACTCAAATACTATTTGTACAAGCCACAGCAGTTTTCCTCGAGCGTACCATAAAAACATAAATCTATCAAGTGAACCTGAAAAATCGATATGTTCCCGGTGTGGCAACCACTTGCCTTTGGTCTGAGAGCTGGTGTATTAGGGAACATAAAAAGAGTGAGTAAAGTGACCCGATGCAGGTTAATGTGATTATCTGTATGCGGGTACAGGTGTAACAGTTAAGACACGTTTGTCTGGAAGTATTGCCCTACCAATGCAATATGTCTGTGCAGACGTACACGTTTAGACACATTGAAGTATGGAAGTACTGTCCTACCGATCCAAGTTGTCTGTGATATTACGTACATATAGGCGTACAAGCTTACGGCGTATTTGTTGCACTTAAACTGATTTAGGTTTAGGTTTATGGTTTGAAACCTGGTTTGAAACTGGTTTCACGGTTTGCCTGTTATCAACAAGGACGAGGTTTAGTCAGTTATATCCCTTACTCGTCATATCACAGATTGCATTTCATAATCAGCTGTGGATCCAGGGGGCAGGAGGGTTCACCCCGGATTGCGCACCCCACCCCCCTTAAATTGGAGAATGTTGTAATAGTATAGCATTGTGCAATGAAATCTGGACTTTTTCCAACCATTATTTTCGTATGAAATAATCAACACATTTCATTGATAATTTGCAACATGTATGGTAATTGTCTGTACTTTTTTAAAATACAAAGTTAATAGTCCGTTAGGGCACCCTGTTTCACCATGCACTGGTCCATGCGCGTTGCCATGCTGTCTATCAAACTGTCTATGGTAGATTGGGTAGATCTAACCAAGCTTGGCTTATCGTGTCTATCCAACTCGCAACATTCCCTGGCTACAACTGTTATACGTTTTCCTTCATGATGCTCCACACATTCTCAATTGGATTTAAATCTGGTGAAGCAGCTGAAAAATCCAAGATGGCTCCGATATTGTCCTTAAATCACTGTTTCGTGTATGCTGATGTATGGCATCGGGCGTTATCCTGTTGCATCATAAATGGAATGCCACTTTGTACATAGATGGTGGTATAGAGTGGTGGTAGAAAGGCCATAGAGCGGTAGAGCGGTGGTAAAGTTGTGGTCATAATTATGTTCTATTAATTGCATAAATATTTGTGTTTGCCTGTTCTCTGTGTCACTTTATGTGAATCTTGAGAACTAAACTTGTCGTGGTAGATGGTTGTAAAGTGGTGGTAGATGGTGGTAGATGGTGGTAAAGTGGTGTTAGATAGTGGTAGAGCGGCAGTAGAGCGACTACAGTGGACTAGAGGCAGTATAGTGGCGAGTTCATGAGTATATGGGGGTAACCATCGGATGCTTGTCTCACACGCAAACACGTTTCTTTTAATAATCTTCCGCAACGCAAAAGGTAAATACTACTCGTACTCACTACTCACAAATACCATCTATTTTCGCATTTTGCTCAGAATACCAAATACATAGCGATTGATGTATAAAAATACCAATCTCGACGGGTTTTTTTAGGGTTTCTAAGTATGGGGATCAATACTGGGCGGGTATTTATCAGACGAAGTGTCAGCCTTGACGTGGAGAAGTAGCAGTTTCAGCTCAAAGTTTGACGCACACCTCACGGCGCGGTATTATCTCAATACCAATGTTTGCCTTGACAGACTTTCTCATATTGCCGCGAAGGACGCTGGCCAATTCTTCCGTATGAATAGGTACATGAATGCCGCCAGTCTAGAGTAACTGGATATCCATAGCGCATAATTCTTCCTGCGGAATAAAGCCCGTTCTTAGCCAGACATGCAGTGTGCTTAACCAAAAGCGGGAGAAATTACTGCTGATTGAAGCCACGACTCTCTTATTGAGGGCTTTAAGTCGGATGACCGGGGCCAAACGTGTCCGTATTTTGGAATAATTTACGTCCAGACTACTATGTAGTTAAGCTATTATTTTTAAGCGAATATTTTAAATATGCGTAGAACATTCTTCGTATTAGAACAGAGATGGAGTAAAACATTAGTTTGTATTATTTATTATTATTGTTATCATTGTAGTAGTAGACTAGTAGTAGTAGTAATAGTAATAGTAGTAGTAGTAGGACGGTAGTAGTATTTATTATTATTATTATTATTAGGATGATGATGATGATGATGATGATGATGATGATGATGATGATGATGATGATGATGATGATGGTGGTGGTGGTAGTGGTGGTGGTTGTTGTTATTATATATTTTTATATACATTACTGTTGCATTGCATCTCGTACTGGAGTAAATTGGGGCATACACAATGCTTTTACTATAACAGGAAGTGCCGTACATTTATCTTTCTCGAACTTCCGGGACGACTCTTTCAAACGCAAACCTGTGAGCAAAAGGTCGCGTAGGTACACATGTTCCTAGATCTAAGAAAAGTGCTCCGTAAATTTGGTCTATAGTAGATTGCGAACCCAGACAGCGGATTGATTGGAACACGAGTACCTGAACGTCTATTAGTAATCCATTAATTAGTTTAGCAGTGATCTGTACTAGCTGTTAATGGACGGGCGTAATTTGCCGTTAACCCGTGAGATACGTTATTAACGTCTAATCCTAGTTGTATACTGTGTTGCATTTATCGGATCCATTCCCAGCGTGCCAAGAGTGTGTTATAATATTCCTAATTAATTTACTAACTGGACAAATATGTATAAATTAAATTCGTCGTTTTCTAGATACTTTCACGAATATTACGAAATTCATAACTATAGTATAAACTCTGAGCTACATTTTCCAATTATTATATATGAATTCCATATGCTAATTAGTCCATATTGATTGTGTTGTATTATATTTAATTAGTATATGTTTCAATCTGTATTATTATATTCAACCGTGGATTGTAATATGGAAATACATGAAGAACTTTAACTTGTCGAAATGTAGTTTTATACTGTTGCACATTGATTGTGCCCCAATGAGCTTATACATAGGAGAATATGAACAGGCAGAAACTATGTGGTACGATAATATATACTACACGCGAGCCAAGGCGGATGCTTATTGGTAAAGGATGAGGATTGGTCAGTGATACAAAGACGTTGGACAGCTTTACACAAAACGATTATAATGCTACGTTGATTAGCTGCGCGTACTTGGGATTTATGATAATGTGCGAATTAATATTGCGCCCAATCCACCCTCGAAAACCTGCTCGTAGCGCTACATTATTACCTCGGTAAATGGATTAATTTGCACTCAATTCATTCTCAACTCCACTGGGAGTATATTGTGTTGCGTCCAAGCTAATAGTAATATACGCATGTGTATAGTAAGGATCTAAGCTTCATGACGAATGCGTTTAAGAACGGCACATATCTTACAAGAACCGTTATTTCTACATTGTTTTTAATATGTTCATCATTATTTTTACATGCATTCTATGTGTATTTATGTCCAGGTTTTATCATATGTCAAAACATTCAAGCTAGAAGGCACTTAATTAGTATATAGCTAAATCGCGTGTTCGTGCACTCGTGATGTCAATGATATAATAGTACATATGCTATGCCATTTACAGGGCAGGGGGAAAACAACTAGCAAGACATAATGAACCGTACCGCTAGATTCTGTGTATAATGTCATATTACATATGCTATGCCATTTACAGGGGTTGAGGGACACAACAAGAAAGACATAATGAACCGTACCGCTAGATTATGTGTACAATGTTATATTACATATGCTATGCCATTTATAATTACAGGGGTTGGGGGACACAACAAGAAAGACATAATGAACCGTACCGCTAGATTCTGTGTATAATGTCATAGGAGTTTTCTTTTCATTAACGTAGCATGGTTGTCGTTTACATATGAGAGTATTAAGACAATCCAAGTAATTAAGTATAACTGATTACTGACAACAATCTCGTGAATAGATGCTATTGAAAAGTCAGCGAATACCATAAAACGATCTCTCGTACACATTAATCATGACAAGACGTACAGTTATAAGGTCAAAATCACAACAATAGCTCAATCCCTTGCTTCCGCCGAATCCCAAGGTTAACAATCCGGGCTGCTTTCCGCCCAAACATGATTATCGGTTCGGGATTCTAAACAGGTTATATCATTGGTTGTCGTGGTGGTTGTCATTGAGAATTGCCTTGGAGACTACGATGTCGTCGCATGGTCAATTTGGCAAGTCGTTAAGCATTATTCTTGACCACCTCTGGGATTTAGCCTCTTCCCCAAGCATGAAGAGATTGATCATAGAGTGAGAAAAAAACAGAGAGAACCGGAAGTCGGACATCTTTAATGCGGCCCGCTGGTACAAAGGAAGACTTAATGAAACTATGAGAGGTCAATGCAACCGGAACGTTTATAGTATGCGTGGCATCGTATTTACGGTCACGACAGCGGATCTCCTGCATCGTACGTACAATGGATATCAATACAAATTATTTGTATAGACATGTTTATAATCTGTAGGCAAAGACATCCAGTGACCTCAGAGCATAACATGGCTTCATCTTGCACAGCTTCTAAGGAAGAGTGAAGCCGGACAACCCATATTCCTTAATGACGACTGTATCTATATAGTGCCACGGCAAAGATAGACTGGTTTTATCTCCTTCACTGTTCCTAAACGGTATCCGAGGGCAGAACATGACCATTAGTCATACATAGACGTATACACATACTCACATGTAGGCAAACTTCAACCAGATCTACGAAACATTACAAAAGTACAAAACCATGATTCATGATGTACTGTATCAAGAATTCGCTAGATGTGTCATGGTATGTTAATTCGCCCAGATACATAGATTTTTTTGTTATTTTCGGAAACGTTTTTCTCGTAATTTGCCATTCACTAATAACGGATTGTCCACCCAATTCATGTTCTTCATGCAGGTATGTCTTTACATATAGACTCTAACATGTTCACATCTGGGTTTCAAGTGCTTTCGTCATGCAATTGCAGCGCAAGAACTCTAAATATAACTTTATTTTTAGTATCGTGTAGGTGTCGAACAATGCGTCACAAAGATACATTGGATAGACTCCAATTGAAAACTAGGGTTAAACACCGATGTAGGAAAGTACCATAATTCAAGTATAGAATCCCTTGGTTGTCGTATAGAATCCCTCTATTGCCGATACATTGACAATACATTCAAATCACGGCGTTCGTTGCTTCATTGTATTTCCCTGTGGTACCGGATGATCATGAAGTGTGAGTAATAGTCCGTAACGATATCTAAGCGTGTCTTAAAACGGTGCCACGTCGCAGCAGTTTTGAATGTTGCCGTCCTGCATCTCGTCAAGTGTGATAACCGAACCACAAGGTCTCGCAGAGGTTGTAAGATATCAAAACAAAAACATAGATGCATCGTGATGAAGATGGTGATGATGACAGTATTGTGGTGTTTATAATGTGGTATGAATTAACCTTAGATCGGTGCTGTTGTTGGTGAAGATAATTGCGATAATAATGCACACACACACACACACACACACACACACACACACACACACACACACACACACACACACACACACACACA
>JAUTBZ010132071.1:0-14000 GCA_032361785.1 Lepetodrilus galriftensis
ATATAACGCTGAAGTTGGGGTCCATGACATGCCACCCGCATTATAATACCTGCGTTATATCAACAAATATAATTGGATAAAAAAAGAGAATTTAAAATTATTATTTTTAAAAATGGGGTCCATGTTGGACCCCGTGTTGTATCCGAATCCGCTGTGCAACTAAGGGTGTTATATCGAGGGAGCACTGTCTCAACATGCAGAAAGGTACTTAATATCGCAAAATCATCTTTGCATAGGATTTAGTCACTGATTGGGTTAACCTTTCTCCCTGCTGAATAAAATCAAAGTGTTCTAATTCTTTTGTTTGTCAATCCATGAAAGCATTTACTAAGATAATTTACGATAGTAGCCCAATGACTGATTATTATTATTATTATCATCGTTAATATAATTATTTGATAAAAATTGTATTGGTGCACTTGTTAACAGCTGTGTTGTGTTTGAGAATTGGTGTTATTTTATTTTCAGTTAAGAGCCAGCCTGGAGAAGACATGCAGCTACCGACTGGCAGACATACGTTCCCGTTTTCCTTTCAGTTGCCTCCCCAACTCCCGTCATCGTTTGAAGGTGAACACGGAAATGTGCGGTACACGTGTAAGGGTGTGATTGACAAACCATGGAAGTTTGACCATAATACCAAGAGACTGTTTACAGTCATTTCTCTTCTGGATTTGAATTCCCAACCAACAGCTGCGGTAAGTTAAAGAATAATGCTTAACCCTCTCCATGCTGAAGGCAACCAGAGATGCCAGTACCAGTGCCTAATCCAGCAGGGAGAGGGTTAATGGGTCTCAACTGTGGATAGTGTGATAAATATAGTGTGACTTGACTTGCGTTGAGGAATATTATTGCTCATGTGTAATATAGGGTTATGTTTGCGATAATCCACGTTTTCGCTCATCAAACACCCCACAAAACCATTGAAATAAATGGTATATTCCGTAGATCAGTGTTTTGAAATTAGCTACATGCATATGTCACGTGTGCACTGCCAAGATTAGATTGTATGTTAAAAAGAACTGTTCTGTAATATAATCACTTTGTTCTTCTACAAATGGAAGAGTGAGCCAATTTAACCCTCTCTGTGCAGATGGGATGCCCTAAAGAGCTGTGGCTGTGCCTAATCCAGCAGGGAGAGGGTTAAGAAGGCAAAAATGTATTCAAATATTGTTATGATCTTGTCTGTTTCATTTAATTTAAGCTAGTCAGTCAGGCGCATTGTTAGGGGTATTTTAATGTGGAAGCACCAGTACTGCAACTGTACTATATGCTTAGTTTTGTTTTTAAAATAACGTTAACTCGGAAATTGATGTCGAAGCGTCTGCTTTTTTTGCTAATAGCCAGCTACGTGCATGTCAGTCAAATTCTTTGTAAAACAAATATTATTATCTTATGTTGATAGAGCTCTATCCAGGGAATCAATACTAAGATGTTGTGCTGTCTGTGTTGTGCATCTGGACCAATCAGTGCTACCGTTACACTGGACCGTCAGGGATACGTGCCTGGAGAAGCCATTGCCGTCAAGGGAGAAATCGACAACAAGTCCAATAGAAAAATGAGGTCCACTTCAGTGAACATTACCATGGTGACTACACAGCAAGTTTTATCACCCAATACTGGCTCTGATTATTGTGATTGGTCAATTGTAACACATTTAGGATATTTCTAGCAATTTGATTGGTCGAGAAATAAAATGTTCTGGGATGAACTATGGTTGGATCCCAGAGTCGCATCACGGTGTAGTGATACTAATTGTTAATGATTTTACTATATGGCAGCTGCAAGTAGACTTCCACCTCTGAGAAAGTAATACGGTTGTCGGTAATTAATTTTAAGAAAAAGATCCTGAATTTATGGAATTTAGGGTGAATAATGAGGACAAATAGGATAAAAATCATAATAGTTACAGTGAGAGTTGATCCAAACATGGAGCATGCCGTGGCTCACGCTGTCAGCTGGCTATCTACAACTGCACAGACTGGAGTAGTGATGTTAAACAATGCAATGACTTCATTCAATCCTATAACAAATGCCATTTCAAAGCTCCTTGCTAACTTTGGTGCCGATAGATGACCGTTAACATAATTTCTACTGTTTTGAGGTGCCCATTTCAATCTTGTGCATGGGAACTTTTCACCATCATCATTCGCGCTAGCAAGAAAGATTTTCTATGTTAAATGATCTTTGGTATCGAATGTGTTACAATGGAGATAAATATCGATATATTGTGTTTTGAAATTTTGGGATGTTATTGAAAAGTTTCGTATTTTGTTCATACTTTAAACCAACCACCCACCCCACCCCCTGTCAATTTTCTTAATGCCCTGGGCATTGAATACGGTATGAATCACAGGGGAAAAAATTAAAAAAAGATTTGTATTTTAGTAAAATAGTTAAGGGGGGCATTTATTGGAGCAGGGCGTTTAATACGTCGAATACGGTATTGCTATTTCATGATATTTTCTTTTGCTAGATAACAAAGTTCCATGCCACCACAAAGACAAGAACCACATCTCGTCGGCTTGGTGAAATTTCCCATGGACCAATCGCAGAAGGTGGAAATGACTACTGGAATGGTGATCTACTAGTTGTCCCTCCTGTCCCGCCCTCATTCCTCGCTGGCTGTCGGATCATCGAAATTGACTACATTCTTGAGGTGACACACACACATATATATATCAACGTGAACAGAGTTCTATATCTATCTTCCATTTCACTCTGTTCACGTTGAAAAAGAACTACTATTGATGTTAATATTACATGTTTTGTTATATTTTGACAACAACATCTCCAATTTGCATACTATACTCTTACTTGTAAAGTATTATCCTGGCTTGTCTGGTATTTGGTATAAATTTAGTCTCAGTAAAGGTAGACTTAGATCTGGTGCTAATTGATGTTAATACTGTCATTCCAGATGCGTGTGCACCCAAAGGGCGGCTTAGACCTTGTTGTTCCTGTGCAGATCATCATTGGTACCATCCCCTTGCATTCAGTTCTGACTGCCAACCCCCCAATAGCTCCCCCTGCAGGGAATTTCATGATTACACCAATGCCCGGCCCAGCCTACCCACCACCAGGGGGAGCTGCTGCCTACCCACCACCAGGAGGAGCTGCTGCTTACCCACCAGGAGAAGCTCTGCCACCACCAGCACCAGTCTACCCACCAGAGATGCCGTCTAACCTACGTGAGTAGATCCAACAATTCCAGAATTGTTTTAATCTGCTTTGATTTAAGTGTCCATTATTGGGCATCTGTACTTGTATGCAGATAGCAGGAACTTTGATAAATACCTAACATTTGAAAACTGGGAATCAAAGAAAGTAGGAAGAAATGGACTACCGGTAGATGGGTAATTTCAAATACAATTTGAAAATATTTTGCAACATGTCTTAATCAGTGATAACATGATACATGATATGTAAAATATTAAGATTGATATTGAGCATGTGAATAGAATATTCTGGTTTTATTGTGAAAAGTGGCCCCGAGATTACGAAACTTTTTCCATACACTACTCAGAACTTTATTCAATTTTGTTCATAAAATGTCATGTGTGCAGTGTGAGTAGGGTTGTGACGTCACATGACGTTTTATGAACAGGGCCTTGAATATAGAGTACTGAGTAATGTATGGAAAAAGTTTCGTAATCTCGGGGCCTGGTATCTTTATGATATTGGAGTTTCCGAAATGTCAAGTTGCGCATAAGTTACTTCCCTTGAATACCTCCTTCTCTTTGAAGTCGAGCACTAGACACTAGTCTTGTTTAGTAGGCAACAGGGTTAAAAGTTCCCACTCACCCGGCGGCCCGATCCATTTCTCGTAATGTTAAAGGTATCCTACGGGCGAGTAGAAATTTCATGTTTTGTTATTTACATCATTATTCGGGCAGGTACATTTTAAAGTTAAGTTCCAACCATAACTGGGGTTAATCCAGCAGGTAGAATGTTAACCCTACTGACCGTGGGATCCTTCTTGAGGACTGGCGCTCTGCTGACGGTGGTGAAGCAGATGTTGTACTCCTGAATGATGGACGGATACAGACTGTTGAAGTCCAGCAGAAGGATAAACTTGTCGTAAAATCCTGAAATAATAAATGTGTTATTAATGGTCAAATTTCGATAAATAAATATTCAATAAATAATAGATACTGTATTCTTCATATCTGTACAAAACTTTTAAAAAATAAAATGTATTTATTCATTTTTTTTGTTTCCTTTTTTTATTTTTCATTCATTCAATAAATTATTTATTTATTATTTTAATTCATTTTTATTTTATTTTATTTAAATTCAGCAAGAAATGTCAAAAGACAAATGCCAGAGCAAATATATCAACCCTATGAGAAATAAATCAGCATGATTTCCGCTGAACATCGTCATGCCTACACACCTCTCTTGGGTTCCAAAACGAGGCCGCCAGCGTAGGCTGGTTTCTTTCGACCTTTCCGAGACTTGGGCGCCCCACCATGGTCATCATCATCATCGGGGTCAACCTACAAAAACACATCCGCACATTTTACTTCTTCCTTCTCAGATCTGTTCATAGTGATAAAACCTCCAACACCTTAGTGCACGGTGTAGCAGTAAATCTGTGAGCACCAGCTGTTGCTGCCGAACCAAGGGGTAGTAACAGAGTTCATACATTGTATCCCATCACCAACTTGGGATAATTTGCTTCAAAATCTAACGAACTACCTTTAAGACCGACAAATAAATGATTTTTTTTTTAGTTTCGAATATTTAAAATTCTGGCATTGAAAATAATATTTTTGAAAATGGGACAACAGATGGAAAATGGCTGACATTTATTTCGCCAGTCTACTTACGGCAACAACTTTCTTTCGGTACTCCTTGTCAGGTGAGATGAAATTCTTGTCGTGGAATGCGTGGAGAAGTAGGAATTCATTCCGCTCAGAACGCCCGCCAAGCAATGTTCTCGTCTGAAATGTAAACAATCTCGACTCAAACCATACTGCATTTAAGATGGCAAGAAAGTTGTAATTGGATCTAGCTAGCGCACAGTCAGTCGTATTCCTCATTAAACAAATAGAACGTTTTTTCACTAATATCACGACTTGTCAGTTTAGGGCAGGAGGAAACATGAAACATCTTGAGCCGGTTTTCAGTAAACTTGGGAGCACTGACTAGTACAGATTGACCAAGGGGGATAACTGCATTGCCATTGTACAGACAGCACATCCGTCATGATGGCATCAGAAAGGTAACTTGCGCGAACTTTGATGCCAATTTCACGGGATGTGATTTACACAATTATCACGTACTTACAATAACATTGCCACATATGGATGTGATCTGAAGAGCCAGCGGAATGACGTTCAACTCGTACATGATCCGCAAGATGTACGTGGAATCTACCAGCGATAATTCGATCAGTTGTAACAGCTGCTTGGATGTACTGAAAATAAACACAAAGAGGAGCTAGTTATTACTTTAATTAGAAGTAGGAATCTTTCACACATATACGGGGGGGAAAAAAGAGGATAAAAACAATAACGAAAGTATTCTTCATTTAAGTACAAATAACAGGTTTAACTTATTTCATGATCATGATGACTAATTTAAAAACAACAAAAAATAATTGGGGTTTAAAGTCGCTTTCTAGAATCTTTCAATAATATCACAACTTGCATAAATGACTTTAAAAAAATGAATTGATATTTTTTATCATCCTACTTTAGAAACAATAGTTATGAGCAAATATTTGCACCAACCTGTACATGTTTTTGATTTCATCGTATTCCAGTTCATTACGCTTGAGCTTCAGAATCTGATTGGCCAGTTCTGTCAAGTCGTAACTACGGCAACGAATCAGTTCCTTGGCCGATATTTTTACATCGCAGAGCAATCGGCCGCAAGCAGCCGTCTTCTCACTGAACCCTCGACCTCCATGTCCACTCTGAAATTTGGAAAATAAAATGAAAAGATAGTGAAGAATTAATAAATTTAGGGCAAGCATACATGTAATTCAATTTATTTAACTGCAGGGTTTCTCCGAACGCGCAATCCTGCGTCCCATACGCTAACATTTCAAGTTTGGATGCACTTTATTAATAAAAAATTGTTGATAAGTATATTATCATGCATCCCCGGGACTCTCAAAATTTGAAACCTAAGTGGATCCCTGTAACTGCTATATTAGTGGCATTTCAAATAGAGAAATAGTTATTATTTATTGTTATTTTCTCATTACCTTCTCTTTGCTGATGCATAGTACAGCTGCAGATAAAGCCTTATTGTGAATGCCAGAAGAGCAATTGTAATCAATGTGCTAACAAGATCAAACTTTCCAAGACTTTCCAAGACTAGAGATGGAAGCTCGCTTACCGATAGTTTTGGCATGTTGGTTCTTTTTAACCTGCCTATCTTCGACCAGTGCGGAATCTTGTTTGCGTTGATGCGATGAAGGAAGATGTCGATATCAAATCCAAATATATCGTGACCCTGTAAATAAACAAAAACATTTATGACAACAAAGTTTAACTATATTAGTATATAGGATAGGATTTGGATATTATTTATATTATTTTTTAGTAAAAATCAGACTGACTTACCTACCTTTTCTCATGCACATCCAATACTTTTCAACTTCCAATATGATATATCATCAGTCCTTACACAATATTCGGGGCATTTTCTGAGTATACAGTTATCTCCCCATAATAATCTAGTTATCAAGTTATCTACCCTTATCGAGTTATCTACCCTTTCCTATACATACCAAATAATAAATATGCATATTTAAACTTTCAAGATATATCCAAACACAGTTTCTGACCACAATGTAATCACAAAGAGTTGCCTATCAGGGAGGAGACTACAAATGTTGCAACTTACCACGATGATATCCGGATCTATTTTGTGGATCTTGGCGAGGAGGTACCCAAGTAGTGCCCTCTCTGTGGGGAGTACTTCGGTCTTTGTATTCTTACTCTGTACCAGAAAGATGACATAAGGATTATAATAGCTGTAATGACTGGTATTCTCGAATCCCTACTTCAGAATAATATACACATGGATTTATGCGAACAACTTTGTATGATCATAAATAAGACCGCCATGGCAATAATTATCGTGGATCTGCCAATTTATTTTTCGATGTATTTGCACTGGATGTAGCTGCAGCATCCAAACCCTGGGCCTTTTCCTCTGAAATCACAATTGTCTGTTGTCATAACTTATAACTATTAATAAAATCAAATTATTCTGCTCCCGTCATTCACCTCTTTTTGAACTTTGTCCTTGAAGTCGTATGGGAAAATGCAGTCACTTGGTTTTGATATTACTGCAAAAGAAAAAAATATATATTAATATTATTACCATTATTTCTTTAAAACATTAAACAATTTAAAATTGTTGGTGTTAACAATGAATGATATTTACATAGAGTTCAACAAAATAATATTCTAGAAGCATAAAATACACATACCACAGAAGTGTTGCTGGAACTTTTGCGAGGGCGCAGGTTTATCCATGTGGAAATTATGATGGATCAAACTGGCGGCTCCAATGATCTGGAAATTGATGTATTGAAACTCTTTGGATATGTATACCAATTTCAATAATATTTGGGATAATTTCATCATGAGTGAGTGAGTGAATATGGAGTTCAACGTCACTGCAGGAATCTTTCACCCATTGGCGGTGATTAAACAATTAATTATTTTACAATATGTTGTAAAAATTAAGAAAGTGAAAATTAAGAAAATGGAGCCAAAATATTACATAATATGTAAAAAGCTAATCATTGTGTGAAGCACGATAGTCATACCCAAATTGGTCTTACCTCGTTTTGATGCGTCTTCGCGTTCGGAAGTGTGCGGAGATTCAATGTCATGATGACTAGTGGAGGTGGGGGAAGAGCGGAATCCTTCACCACGGTGATGAAGTCTGGGCGTGTCAGTATGGCCTATATGAAGTAAATTAAAGGAGATTTTAATTATCTCCTCTTTTCGTGAGTATACTTCGCCAGCCATCTCTTATTGTTTGGAGGAATGACATGAAAAAGGAAGTCGCTTTCTAGAATCTTTCACTAATATCACGGTTACTGAGCATGTGCGAGATTACAGGAGAATACAGGAACAAAGGACAAAGGGCAGAGGTCAGAGGTCAGAGGACAGGGTCAGATGGAAAGTCAATTTACTATGGAACCAGGGGATTCCCCTTGTCACAGCTCTTGGGACAAGAGAAGAGATGGCTGGCTCAGTAAAGGAAAACGGAAAAAAAATTAAAGAAAAATGACAAAAACTAAAATAATGAATGGAAATATGAACGGAAATGTTTTCAGTATAAAAAACAACAACTCCTTTCATGTGCATAGAAAATTCTTATTCCAATAGAATTTGGTCCTAACAATTCCTTTACTAGTGAGTAGGTTATAGTTTTACATCACAGTAGGAACCTTTCAGCCGTAAGCGAGTTCTTTTACTAATTCATAAACTTAATTTATGGCAATCACAATATTAATTGTTATTATTAAATGTTCAGTTGTTCTATAATAGAAATATAATACAAATCTCACCTCAACTTTACACCAACTTATTGGTGGGTTTGGCAGCTCTGTGGAAGGTAAGAAATATATTAATATTTTACTGAAATACATAATATTCAATGTTGTTGTTTTGGTGTTTTTTTTGTATAGAAGCAAATAATAGCAATTTACAAGTCTTTTTAAACTTTACTTTATCATAGATTTCATACTGATATCAGAGATTAAAAGCCGAGTATAAATTTATTAGATTACATTCCTATCAGTTTGAAAATGTTGAGTTATGTCCCTTACGAGGTGTTTTCAAATCCAACCAAGCAGGTCCTTTCATTTTCCGGTCCAATAGGAGAAGTTCTAGACTAAAATGAGAAGAAAAAAACAAGGGGAGGTAATTCATGAGGAAAAAACATTAATGAAAACGGATTGAACGGACAATGCTATACTATATGCCATTTCCAACAGTATCCTGTCAACTATGACAGGAATTGATGGCTGGTATTCACCGAGCTACAGGCAAATGGAATCTATAAATACCTGGATGTGTTTGAGCCGAACACGTGACTGAAAGTCTCGCCTTGAAGGTCCATCGGAAGCTGGGGCAGATCCGCCTGGAAAGGAAGCAGATGTCAAACTTAGCAGACGTCAAACTTAGACGACGTTTTTCAGAGATGACGTGCTCTCCGTTTTCAAATTGCAAGTAAAAACTATTCTCGACAAAAATACAGCTGAAATATCACTTGGTACGATTGGCTTTGCATAATCTTTTAGTCCTTTTCACTCGGTACGATTAGCTTCGTATATTTTTTCAAATTAACCTTTTGGATTTTTGTTTAAATGGTTATTTGCTTGAAAAGAGGGTCAACACACAACTTAATATGTCCTTCAATGTATTGTGATATCAAAAATTAGGTCCCCAAAAATACATAAACTTTTTGATGATTTCATATTCAAGCTTACATTTTATACGGGGATTTCTGAACGTGAAATTGTACTCAAAAGGTTTCGTAATCTCTGGGCTAGGAGTTACATAACAGAGAAACAACACCTTACTGCATATCTGACTTCTAGGTAGTCGGACTCCACTGGCACTTCAGACTTCTCGAAGGCGTACTGTTTTGTTACTTTCTGAAATTAGAAACGTGAAGAAATACCATCATATCAATCAGTTATGCATCGAGTAACACGTTCTTATGCTCTACACAGAGTTTTCTGTCAGGCCAACTTGGAGGGGCAGAGATTCATGAAATATGTTGGGGAAAAATGACAATTTGATGAGCTTTTGTAAAGTTTATTTCTATGCGAAATCACCTGCATATGGTTAATCTGACATAAACAAATGACCGAGTGAGGTGATGCTCTGTAGTAATATTTTTCTACGTGTTCCGTCATTGATCAATGAGACGACAATAGCTAGTAGTTATACTCACCATGAACTTGAACTTCATAATTTTATGCTTCTCGGATATTCTTTCGTTGAATTCTGTGTAAATGTCATTCATCGCCACAGGATCCCCAGTGTCTTGTTTTGTCTTCATGTTGAGACGCTACAAATATGTAAACAATGACCGAAAATCATGTTTAGAAAGATACATAATCAAACAAATATAATTTTTTTTTTTTTACAGCACTACAGGAATATTCCACCCATACGCAATAAGATTAAAATATGAAAGAGATTAAAATATGAAAGAATGTTTATTTAATTAAGCAGTAAAATTATGCAAACATTTCCAGATGTAACCAAACCAGTAACAGCTCTCATCAACTCCTTCAAGATTAAACCCACGGTATCTGCATTCAGCATACGAAAGGTTAAACTTACCGTGGATCGAGGCAAGAAGTAGACTCTGCGTTCGATGTTCTTCACAGTGACGCAGCAGCTGACATGCGTCTTCGCAGACTCTATCCACACCTTCCCAAACAGATACACAGTACCTATGAAACGAAAAAGAAAATTCAGCCTTTAACATATAAGAGTAGTTCCTAATTTTATTAGCAACCATCTAATCGCAACATTACATTTAAATATCCAATTCATTTAAATGTTATCAAAGGGACGATTCCATGTTAATTTTTTAACGAGAAAATGTTCTCACCTGGTTGCTTGTAAGGATCTTCGTACGCGTCCAGCCAGAACAAGCGCAGGACTTGTTCTCCGTTCTCATTGGTCGTCAGGGGGAGTCTCGACGAGTCGACATGAACGTCGGTAACGGTCTCCGTGCCCTCGGCGCTCGCATCCCACCCAGAAGAGACGAACTCGCCGCTAAATACATCAATGAGATTTCCAATAAAAATAATAATAAATATCATTAAAAATGAAAGTGAGATTTAAACTTGAAATCTTGTATGATACAACGAGAGCAAGAAAGAAAAATAGAATGCATGCATCTGCAGCGAGGTGACTACATTATTATGAAGACTATAGCGACTACGTACACTGTTGATGGTGCGGACTTGACACAGGGCTTTTCTTCCTTTACAGTAGGAGCCGTCACATCCTGAATATCTTCGTCAAAGTCGATATCATCCAGGTCCATTCCAGAATCGTCTGCTGAAATGACAGCAAATACTTAATTGATATTCCACAAGATATTTTGAGGTACCGACACATGACGATGGTGTAGCTAGTTTGATTACATCTCTGCGGAAATATTTCACCCAAATGTGACAGTGGCGGTTTCCGAGAAGGGAGACAACTACTACGGTACCTTGAGATGGCACGTTTGTGATGTCATTCTCGGAACCATTTACGTCCATGCTGGAATACTCTTCTATTTCTGGAATCGCGTCTTCTGTCGGTTCTTTCTTGATCTCCACTGGCTTGGCCTTCGGTTTCGACACAGCGTAGAGTTCTCTGTTTATATTCCGCGGCTGGGACGGTTTGATTGGCTTCACTCTCGGTGACTTGTCCGTGTTGAATGGGTTGGCTGGTCTGAAAGGAAAATGTTTCATACAATGTCAGGAAGCAGTATTTTCGACAATAAATGAACTTGTTTGATAGAACTGTTAGTGTTCAAGTTAAGCATTAAGTTAAGACGATATAGCAATGTTTTAAGCGAGCACTAGTTCTCAATATCCAAGTGAAAATTTGACAATTTATAAATGTTAATGTTTTGATTGAATTAGTGTTTTTTGTTGCAGCGGGAATATTTCACCCATGTTTATGTAACCTGAGGACCTTATGGAAATTATAGATTCTGTAGCATTTTCCCTTAAAAAAATATGTATTATTATGAAAACATTTAAAATCTTCCATCTTTGAGTTACAAGATCCATCTTAGATTCCTTTAGTCCAGATATCACAGATTACCCGTGATGGAGGAGTGGTAAAGTCTTGTTGTTTTTGCTTGTTTGTTTTCTAAATTATGTATATAATCGATAACTGACCAACAAATGTGAGGGGAGGTAACTTCTCAGACTCATGTCTGGCAGTGAAATTGCTGGAATTTTATGCACTGCAACTAAGTTGGCTATTTACTTCCAAAATGGAATCTTACTTGGCAGCTTTCGACTTGTTGACTTTGACCGCGACGGGACGGAATGAGCTGTTGTTGGGCCCGTTGTGTAGCTCCGCCATAAGATCTCCCAGTAGCTCGTCATTCTCAACACTCACGTTTTTCTGCAACGAAAATTTACCCATTATTAATTTTCTTTTCCGTGAACTTGATAAAATTTAACCCCCCAAAAAACTAAACATTCAAATCCTCCATTTTCCTCAAATTAAATTTCAGGCATGGCAACAGACAATGGAGATGTCAGTGTAAACAAGCCCGAGCTGCAGGTCCCAAGTGACATCCAGGGTAAATAAAATGAAATATGAATGAATGAAAGCTTTACATCGCAGCAGGAGTGTTTCACTGATAGGCGACCACTAGATAATTAACTCAGCGGATCTGTGGAAAATTGCCATGGATTAAATTTTAATGGTGAATATTACCTCAGGCTTCTTCTTACTGACGAAGGCAGCAGCTGCGAACATGCTCTTGATGTCTGCCTTAGGTTTTGTGCCCGGCCGCACGATATTTCTATTTTTCTTATCGCCCTTTCTCTTGTTGGCTGGATGGGTGAAATTAAAAACATGGCTTAGAATTTACTTGGCAGTACAAATATTCAGCTTGTACTTTCATCTAAGATTACCACTTGTGTTCTGGAGTTATTCCCCTTGTCCAGATAAATTGGATTTCATGATTCAGTTGGAATGTTGCGTGCTTTACACCGCAATTATCTCTATTGTCAGTCAACTAGGTAAAAAGATTTTTTTCTTGGTGGGAAAACAAACCATAAACATAACCTTGTACATCGTCAGGCTCCAAGATTACGAAACCTTTTTGATTATGATTTAATGCTTAACCCACAGGTTTGTTCACAAATTCCCATATAAAATCAGAGCTTGAGCATGAAATTTTAATTTGGGTCAGACCATGTGACATTGTTTGGGAAAAGAGAACAATTAACTGGAGATAACACGACAACATTTTACAAAGGGAGATAACCAGTAAATACCATCAGCTTGGCTGGTCTCTTCGCCATCAATGTCTTCGTCAAAGATTTCACGTCCATCCTCAACGTAACCAGCGCCATCTATAGAAGACAAAACAATAAAGGATGAAAATTAAATATGTTGGCCACAGGAAATTAAATATAATAATTGTCTAAATGCTGGACAGAGGTTGGGGAAGAAATTTTGAAAATCTCACCATCATCAACAATCCAGTCGTCTTCTTGTCGCTGCCGAACAATGTCGCAGTATTTCTTTTCGTCAACAATATCATAGACGTCCTTCTCCTCCTCAATCTACAGAACACGAATTGAATGACCGATTACACAAATTGAACGACCGATTACACAAATTGAACGACTGATGATTAAAAATAAACAGAAGACAAGTGAGAACTAGTGTAGCACAATACGTAACCTGTAAACCATATAGGAACAATCTTACCACTTTGACAGGGATAGAAATTATTAACACTAGCCCTGGCTAGTTCTCCCAATGCTAAAGGTATCCGAAGGGCGATTGTAAATTCGTGTTTTTTGTATCACTGTTTAGGCTAGTAAGTTTTAAATACAAGTTTCTATCACTGCTGCAGATCACATATCATCATATATTTAGTGAATACATACTAAGGATTGTGAGATTGCCTAATGCGTCAAATCTTACCTCATACTTGTGCTTCTCCCCTCTTGCTTTGGCATCCCTCAGCTTTGCAAACGCCGCCGATTTACCAGATTTATCAATCTTCTGTCTTTTGGATCTCCCTCTTGCAATCGAGTCTAAAATATTGAAAATGTTACAGCATGTTAAATGTATGCACCTGTATTGGATAAATCTCATAGGTTTGCAGTCACAATAATTTCCCAATAGCGTGTCGTACCAGGTCTATAAATAGCAACACGCTGCGCCTCAACAGTCCGTTTGGGGGGGGGGGGGGGGGGGGGGGGGGGGGGGGGGGGGGGGGGGGGGGGGGGGGGGGGGGGGGGGGGGGGGGGG
>JAUTBZ010132082.1:0-14000 GCA_032361785.1 Lepetodrilus galriftensis
ATGGTTTCTGTACCATAGGGTGTGAGTTGATATTTTTCCCCATGTTCAAATAACGCTTCCCAAACGGCGAGGGCATAGTTGGCTTGCACATTGATTTCATAGGATTGCTCACCCGTAAATGAAATTCGAAAAACACGCGCAGGCACACCCGCAACATCACCTTCACGCCAATCCATAAATTTAAAGGTTTCAGGGTCGAGGTCAATATCGGTGAGTTCTGCAAGCAATTTTCTGGCATTTGGTCCTGAAATTGACATCGTTGCCCAATGATCGGTTACGCTATTAAAATAAACCTCTAGTTCCGGCCATTCGGTTTGATGCCAAATTTCTAGCCATTGAAAAACATGTGCAGCACCACCGGTTGTGGTGGTCATTAGAAAGTGATTATCTGATAAGCAGGAGGTCACGCCATCATCGAATAACATGCCATCATCGCCACACATCAAGCCATATCGACAACGACCTACGGGCAATTTGCTCCATGCATTGGTGTAAATTCGATTAAGGAATTCACGTGCATCGGATCCTTGAATATCAATTTTACCGAGCGTTGAAGCATCAATAATACCCATGCTATTGCGTGTTGCTACACATTCACGGTTAACCGCATCGTGCATGGTTTCGCCTGATTGTGGATAATACCAAGGGCGTTTCCACTGACCAACATCTTCAAATTCAGCGCCATTTTTAACGTGCCAGTTATGCAGTGCGGTGGTGCGTTCAACATCAAAGAATTCATTGGCATTGCGCCCGACAATTGCACCAAATGTAACAGGCGTATAGTTAGGGCGAAAAACTGTTGTGCCAGTTTCAGGGATGGTCTTACCCATTTTTTTGGCGGCGATAGCCATGCCATTGATATTGCTTAGTTTTCCCTGATCTGTACCGAAACCTAGTGCAGTATAGCGCTTAACATGCTCAATGGACTCGTAACCCTCTTGTACGGCAAGCTCGACACCAGCGGCAGTGACATCTAGTTGAAAGTCTACAAACTGTTTGGGCGCGCGACTAGTTGGCTGAGTGTGAGGGATATGGAATAGGGTACTGACTTTAGAAATAGCTTCTTTTTCTGTGATTGGAAAACTTGCCGCTTTGGTTTTGAATCCTGTTTTTTTGGCGGCTAAAATTCCTGCTTCTGCACCTTCTTGCAAAATCTCATTAAGTGCGTAAGTGCCATTGACTGCACCTGTTGCAATCATATCTTTATTAAAGTCATCTGGCACAAAACCCTGAATTTCATCGTTCCAGATGGGTTTTCCTCCAGTATGACAAGATAGGTGTACCGCAGGATTCCAACCACCCGAACTAGCAATCGTATCGCAGTGATAAGCCTGTGTTTTTCCTGTAACCTGATTTTCATCGATTGGGGCAACTATCGCCTGATTAACCGCTGAACTTCCCTGTGCTTCAATAACGGCGCTTGAGTAGATAAGCTTAATGCTGAGTTGTTTAGCTTGCTCAGAAACACTTTCCCCTGCTTGAGCGCGGGTATCAACAATAGCTACAACTTCTTGACCTGAAGATTTCCAATCAAAAGCGCATTGGTAGGCATTATCGTTATTCGTCATTAAAACAAGTTTGTTACCAGGAACAACATTGTAACGGTTGATATAGGTAGAAACGGCAGATGCCAGCATACAACCTGGAATATCATTATTGGCAAATACAAGAGGACGCTCGTGTGCGCCTGTCGCTAAAATAACCTGTTTTGCACGAACGCGGTGCATACGTTGTCGGCTGGTATTTTGTGGGGCAAGATCATAAGAATGATCAGTGAGGCGTTCGTGAATGGTCAAAAAATTATGGTCATGATAGCCATTTACCGTGGCATTTTTGAGTAGTAGGACATTATCCATTGAGACCAGCTCATTGACCGTTTTATCAATCCAATGTTGTGCTGGTTCATTATCAAGTAGCCTTGTCTGGCTTAATAGATTTCCGCCAAATTCATTTTGTTCATCGGCTAAAATAACTCTTGCGCCACTTCGAGCAGCATTCAAGGCGGCACTTAGCCCTGCTGCACCACCACCCACGACCAAAACATCAGCATGTTGGTTTAACACATCATAAATATCGGGATCATTTTTTTTAGGTGATCTACCTAAACCAGCGCTTTGTCGAATGATTTTTTCATAGTTCATCCATAATGCACGTGGTGCCATAAAGGTTTTATAGTAAAAACCAGGGGGAAGAAAGCGCCCAAAGAGTTTTCCCATGACGCCCATTAGGTCGCGTTCCGTGCTTGGCCAACCGTTGGTGCTATGGCACTCCAGACCTTCATAGATCAATTGCTGGGTGGCACGTACATTGGGTATCTGAGTTTCTTCTGTTTTTCCTAGTTGTAAAATAGCGTTGGGTTCTTCTGCACCTGCCGCGACAATGCCGCGAGGTCTGCCATACTTGAAGCTACGCGCAACAACTTTTACACCATTGGCTAGAAGTGCTGAAGCAATGGTATCGCCTAAATAGCCAGTGTAAGGTCTATTATTAAAGGTAAATGTAATCGGCTTGCTAGTGTCGATACGTATCTGGGCCGAGGTGTGGCTGTCGGTGAGCCTGTTAATTTGGCTCATTTTGAAACCTCTTTAGGCAGTTCACCTGCTTTATAGGTTTCTTTAATTTCATAGGTCTGCGTATCACGTGTGATATTAAAATATTTTCGGCAGCCTACAGCGTGTTGCCAAAGTTCATGATGAATGCCGCGAGGGTTTTTGCGAAAGAACAGGTATTGACCCCATTCTTTATCAGTACATGATTCAGGATCAAGTGGTCTTGTGATATGCGCTTCGCCAGATGCATGAAACTCTTCTTCATCACGTTCTTCTTGGCAGTAGGGGCAGTAGATAAGAAACATTAGTGAGCTACTCCTGCGGCGCCATGTTCATCAATGAGTGCGCCTGAATAAAAACGATCCATTGAAAAAGGTTTTGTGAGTGGATGCATTTCACCTTTGGCAAGTGAAGCCGCAAAAACATTGCCAGATCCAGGTGTTGCTTTAAAGCCGCCAGTTCCCCAGCCGCAGTTAAAATAGAGATTATCAACTGGTGTTTTACTAATAATCGGGCAGGCATCAGGGCAGGTATCAACAATTCCACCCCACTGTCGATTCATGCGAACACGGCTAAAAATGGGGAACAGTTCGATAATGGCGGCAATGGTATGTTCAATGGTCTGATAAGAGCCACGCTGACCATAACCTAAATAGCCGTCAATGCCAGCGCCAATCACAAGATCACCTTTATCGGATTGACTCACATAACCATGCACATAATTAGACATAACCACAGTATCAAGGATAGGTTTTAGTGGCTCAGAAACTAAAGCTTGCAAGGGATGAGATTCAAGTGGTAACTGGAAGCCTGCCATGCCTGCAAGTACGCCAGAATTTCCCGCAACCACACAGCCCACTTTATTGGCTTTAATAATGCCATGCTGCTGTGTTTTTACACCCGTAACCGTGCCATCCTCAATTTTAAAACCTTCCACAGCACATTGCTGGATAAGATCAACGCCTAAAGCATCTGCACCACGAGCAAAGCCCCAAGCAACGGCATCATGCCTTGCTACACCACCACGAGGCTGCCAAGATGCACCCATAACAGGGTATCGACGGTTAGCCGTACAATCCATATTAGGCACAATTTCTTGAACTTGTTGGGCATCTAATACCTCACCATCAATACCGTTAAGTCTATTGGCATTTACGCGTCGCTGAATGTCGCGCATATCCTGAAGAGAATGCCCAAGGTTTAATACGCCACGTTGTGAGAACATGACATTATAATTTAACTCTTGTGATAAACCTTCCCAAAGTTTCATTGAGTGTTCATACAAATGTGCAGACTCATCCCACAGATAATTGGAGCGTACAATGGTGGTATTTCGAGCGGTATTTCCGCCACCTAAATAGCCTTTTTCTATGACTGCAACATTGGTTACACCAAACTCTTTAGCCAGATAATAAGCCGTGGCTAAACCATGCCCGCCACCACCAACGATAATAACATCATAAGAAGCTTTTGGTTTGGGATTACGCCATGCCCGTTGCCAGTTTTCATGGTGGCTCATGGCATGTTTTAACAGACTAAAGCCTGAATAATGTTGCATAGGTTTTATCTCAGGGATGCTTTTTATACTATTTGGTCTCTGCAGAATATTATAGTACGCATTAATATAATTTTAATTGAAAGCCTGAGTCTTTGAGTGTCTTGTGAGCGACATAAAATGATTTGTGGAATGCAAAGAATATAACTCGTTTTATCATGAGTTAACTATGAATATAATGTTCAAGCTGGGAGATAATGAACTCCTGTTCAGAGATTACTTCTTTCACTAAGTCGCCAATTGAAATTAGACCAATAAGTTTTCCATTATCTAAAACTGGAAGATGGCGTACGCATTTATCAGTCATGATTGCCAAACCTTGGCTAGTTGTTTGTTCTGGTTGTATGCAGGCTATGCGCTTGGTCATTATATCATTTACGCTTGTTGCTTCTGAATCAAGGTCTTTTAGGATTACTCTTCTCGTGAAGTCTTGCTCTGTGATAATACCTTTGACTTTGGATGAATCTAAAACGACGAGTGCCCCTACTTTTTTATCTGCCATCTCTTTTACAGCATCAATAATTGGGGTGGTAGGGTCTATTGTAAATACATTATTTCCTTTTACTGCAAGTATTTCTTTTATTGTTTTCATCGTATTCCTCCTAGGAAAATAGATATTTTGAGCATTTTTTATTCTGATTTATGGGAATAGTTTAGTACATTTTTGGGTTTGTACCTTTAGATTACTTGTACTTATGCTGTAGAAGGTGTAAATATATTCTTCATTGTATAGCTATCGAACCAATCTAATAGGCATGGAGTGCCAGAATGTCACGATTATTTATTTTTCTGTTAATAATGCTGTTTTTTTCTGTTAGTGCGAATGAGGTACAACTAAAACAAAATAATGTCGGTTCATATCTGGGGTTGGGTCTTGATCTTTTACCAAAGGAACTAGCAGCGCAATTACCTGAAGATGTATTAGTTGGGCAGGGTGTTATGGTTAGTGGTTTTAGTAAAGATTCACCTGCGCCAAAGCAGGGGATCAAGCTCTATGATATTTTGCTCAATTATAAACAATATGCCTTGATGCATCCTAAACAACTCATTCGTCTTATTAAAAGAGATAAACCTGGTGCCAAGGTTATATTGACCATTGCACGTAAGGGAAAAATTCTAACAATTCCTGTGGTTTTGGGGTTGCAAAACTATTCTTTAAATGAAGACCAGCTTGATTATCAATATAATTTGCAGGTGTTTGGCTATGATGGATTAAAAGTTAAACAGTTCTCTAAACATTATTTTGAAGCTGCTATTCGCTATCTTGCACCGGATGGTGTGGTTCGACGGAAATCGTTTAAGGGGTCTTATCCGGTAATTATGCAACAGATTTACGCTGCGCCTGATATATCAAAAATAGCTAAAAAATCACTAACAAATGCAATCACTAAAAAGAAGGAAGACGAAGAAGGCTGGTTTGGTGATTGGCTTCCTTTTAGTGATGGAAACTTTTTCTTTTAGAGGCTTAGGTGATAATGATAGAGGGATTGATTATGAGCAGATTATTACTACGTGTAATGTCTATAACACTTCTTGCGATATCTTCAACAAACTTGTTCGCAGATAATGTAGAGTGGAGTTATAGCAAAGCCAGTGAGGGTGAGACAAGCTCTGAGAAATGGGGTGGCCTCTCGTCAGCTTATAGCTTATGTGACTCTGGTAAAAATCAGTCTCCTGTTAATTTGGATTCAAAGAAAAATTTGAATGTGCAGACTCGTGGAATTAAATTCAACTATGGTTTAATCAAGCCTAAAACAATTGATAATAATGGCAAACTTATTAGCGTGGTGATTGATTCAAGTGGTGAAAAAGCGGCGAATATAAAAGTTGATGGAATTCAATTCAAACTAACACGCCTTGATGTCCATATACCTAGCGAACATACTGTGGATAATAAGCATTACCCAATGGAGATTGAGTTTATTCATAAAAGTGATAGTAATAAGCTTGCGATTGTATCTAGAATGGTTGTGCCAGGTCGCCCCGATAGAACATTACGTAAGCTATTAGAACACTTACCCATGAAGGCGGGAGAGTCAAATCAGTTGCCTGAGAATGCGTTGAGAAATACTGAATTAAAGAAAAAGTTTGCAAACTACTATCGCTATAGTGGTTCAATCACTCAGCCACCCTGTACGGAAGGGGTTCACTGGTTCATTATGAAACAACCGTTATCTTTTTCAAAAGAACAATATGAAAAGTTTAAATTGGCGGTAAAGCAAGATAACAACCGATCATTACAACCATTAAATGCAAGAATTATTCTTGAATAGCGGGCAATATTATGGAAAAACTTATGTATTACTCCACTTTTAATAGGCTATCTAACTTATTGTTAGGTATTGCCTTGTTGTTCTCAGTAAATGGCTTTGCTAAACAAGCTACCTCTGGTTATTTAGGGTTGGGGCTTGGTAAACTTTCTGCGCCTGTTAGGGCACATATTCCTGATAGCATTGCGTCTACTATCAGCAAAAATCAGGGGCTTATTGTCGTAGGTTTTCCGGATATTTCACCTGCCGCAGATAATGGTATTAAATTATATGATGTTTTACTAAGCTATGATGGCACACCAATTGAAGACCCTCAGGCTTTTATCAACAAAGTGAGACAGGATAAATCTGGTCGAGTTGTAAAAATTCAATTAGTCCGACAAGGTGAAGTAATTAAATTGCCAATTACTCTTGGAGAGCAAGTTTATACTGGAAAAATCGCCCCCGTTGTTTCTGCAAAGCAACAACCACAGGGACAAAACTCACGACCTTTGGCTAATTATCCTGTTAGACAATACCCTTACCCTTCCAGACCCAATATGACGGCAATGCCTTATCAACAAAATAATCGAGCTTATGCAGCTCCCCCTGTTCCTGCTACAAGACAAATGAATATTGCAGGTCAGCCAGCTTACCCCATGCGTAAAAAACCCAAAGTCCACGCTTGGGGTAAAGAGAGAAATATCTGGACAGACTTTTATACTGGGGCTACAAGCGATTTTTGGGATAAGATGATTAATGCTCCTCATGATATTGGTCGTATGCCAGGAGGATGGCGAGCCCCTGCGCTTTCTACCCCCGACCCAGTTACTATCGGTGATGCCGTGACTAATCAAATGCCTCCCGTTGTTGAAGAGATGGGTAATATGATGAATTTCTCAGACTGAATTTTGCTATAGGTTGTAAGAATGTTGTTTAATATGAGGTTGTGACTCTCCCTCTGTTCGCTTAGAATTTACTAATACTTACGTCCAGAATACTATTACAGTCTCATATACCACCCCCCCCTTTTTTCATTTTTTGTCCTACAAGGTATTGTCGTTATACGTCTGATTTAATTGACTATGCATCAATCCACCTAATTCGCGTAAGGCTACGAATAATGATGCAAGCCATAGTAGAACTAATATTGAAAATATCACGTATGCTTCTGAAGCATCGCAAGCATTTGTTAGCTTCTGGTAATAGTTAAAAATAAAAGTGGGTAAAATAATATTGATGACTAGAGACAAAGTGCCTATTAAAAGATGGTGTTTTCTATAATTCATAAGATTCCTCCTTAAATAATCTTATCTATTTGTTATTGTTGTTTTGTCTCTAACCTATTACGGGCTGATGTAGCCTGTTATGGTTAAGTGGTAACAGATTCAGGTATAATTGATAAAGATAGTAGCAATTAATAATCACAATCTTATGAAGCTATTTTCGAATATCAGTGAGATATTGGCTCGTCTATGTATTCGAAATAACTTTTAATTATTAGTATTATTAACCCCTTAGAATTGCTTTATTTTGAATGTTTTTCAATCATTATCAGACGAAGTGATCAAACATATAAAACAAATATTTTAACTATGAAACATTCCACCGAACTTCAACCTCTGGTTATTAATAAAATCACCTATCCTGCTGCTGATTTAATGGGTATTAAGCTGTATATGGCAAGAGTTGATGAGATTCATCCTTTGGCCAGTGGAAATAAGTTTTATAAGTTAAAGCCAAACCTAGAATATGCAAAGAAACAAGGAATCAATCGTTTGTTAAGTTTTGGAGGAGCTTTTTCAAACCATATACATGCTTTAGCTCTTTATGCTGGAGCAGAGGGCTTTGAAACACTGGGAATAATTCGTGGTGAGCCTGAATACGCCAATAACCCAACTTTGCAAGATGCACAACGAGCAGGGATGAAATTAGAGTTTGTTAATCGGCAACAGTATAAGCAGCGGCATAGTACGCCATACTTGGAACAGCTTTTACTTAAATACCCTAATACAATTATTATCCCAGAGGGAGGGAGTAACCAACGAGCAGTAAAAAGTTGTAGTCAGTTAATGCGAGTTATTAATCAGATCAAAAAGTGTGATTTTGTGACTGCGGCATGTGGAACTGGTGCAACCTTTGCTGGTTTGGTCTGTGGGCTGGATAATGATCAAACTGCTATTGGTTTTTCTGCATTACTAGATCAGTCTCTAGAAAGCCGAATTAACCAATATATTTTGGATGAAGGCAACACAAATAATAATTATACAATTGAGTCAGCAGCATTTGGGGGATTTGCAAAGTTAAACAGGGAAGTGTTTGATTTTGTGTTAAATTGGTTAGATAAAACCAATATTCTTTTAGATCCTATATATACTTCTAAAATGGTTTTACAGTTAATAAAGCAGATAGATAATAATGAATTTAAAAGAGGTTCATCTATTTGTATCGTGCATAGTGGTGGATTACAAGGTTGGCGAGGTATGAAAAGACAGATAATTAAATTTGGAGGAGAGAAAAGTTGGGCTATAATTAACGGTAAATTGAATAGCTTGCATAGCGCAACGGATTGCCAATATGTTTAAACCATTTCTCAGAACTATAATACTTGCGTGTATCTTATTTTTTCTTCTCGTTTACCTAGGGATACAATATCATTGGGGAGAAACATTAAAGCAATCTACCTCAGAAAAGCCTCAAGAGCAGCTTGAGCTTAACATCCCTAAAGCCGAAGATCTGGTTGAAGAGCCACAGGATTTAACAGTGCCTATTATTGATGTTGAACCTTATGAATCAGAAGACGCTTTAAGTGAAGAAGAAAATCAAAATGATGATTTATTTCAGCCTGAAATCATCAAGAATGGACCTACCATTGCCTTGATTGATTCAATGACAAAAGATCAGATTGCATTACAGTGTCAGCAACTCTACAACCAGTCATTCAATATGGCGGATGAACCTAGTGTTGATCTATTAATAGGCAACTGTGTTGTAAGCAACTATCAGGAACCGTTTGAAGAAAGCATAAAAACACCGCAAATCATTCAACAAGAACAGCGAATGAAACAACAGGCTATAAGTAATTGTCGATATCAGATATTACAGCCAGACAATAATGGTCTTTCAGATATTGAGAAACAATTGCTTATTGGTATCTGTGTTTCTAATCAAATTAATCAAAAATAGGTATAAGCTTAGGAAGCTGGAATAAAAAATAAGTTAGAATGTCGATGTTATTCCATGCATGTTTCTTGGTAATGTCTCTATTGTGTAATAACAGTATGAACTATTTTCTATATCTCTAGTCTACAAGCCTCACTATTATCCAGATTGGATTCAGGAATAAGTCACTCAGCCCTTTGTTATTAAACATTCTTATTTCAAAAAAATATCCCTAAAATTATTGATCGAGGTTACTCATTGGAAAAATGAGAAGTAAACCATGTTAAGATTGCCTAAAAATCAATCACTGATAAAAATTTATCTTGAAAGTGTTCAATAAATCCCAGGGAGGGGTAATGAACTATTCACGTATAATTCCTATCACACTGATAGTATTATTATCTTTAGTTTCATTTTATACCAGTTTTGATGGATTACGATTGTTTGCGCTTGTTGATTCTAAAAAAGATTCTACTATTGGAATTCTGATTATCGGAATTCTTGTTCTCAGTATTCAATTATTTCTTGTGTATTCTCTACACCGAGTAGCAAAAACCAAACGTTTTTCTGTAAAAGCCAGATGGATTTTTCCTTACATCATGATGATGTTAGTAAGTGTATTTTTCAGTTATGGTTTTTACTATAAATTAGTCAGGGCTGATGGTTATGCAAAAGATAAATTTACGGTTCAATTATTAGCAGCGAGAAAAAATACTCAACAATATTTAAATGCATTTAAGCTTATCCAGAATGGAGGGGACAGCCTTAAAGAGTATTCCTTAAAGCGTTCAAATGAAGAAAGACAGTTTGGTGGGACGTGTGGAGATGGTTCGCCTCCTGGCAAAGGTCCAAGACAAAAATTTAGATTAGAAGAAGCAGAAAAATTCAAATACATAGCTGAAAATATTAGCCCTCTGACTGAAAAGGTAAAATCAGAAATATCAGAGTTACAACAGGCGATTGATAGCTATTCACCAATGATAAGAGATTTAGATGCTTTTCAGCGAAGTTTGAATGATATTGTTCAAAGGATAAATGCGAATAATACTTCATTTATATTGTCTTATACCAAAGAGGCTATTGGTGCGCGTATTGGAAAGAATAGGGAAACTATTATTTCTGGCGAGTTAGGGTGCCCTGATATTATTATTACCAATAGTGGCAATGTCATGTTGAGAAATATTGCCTCTTTGACTCTCTTAGATGAAATTAAGTTATTCAACCCAAGAGATCAAAAAGAAGTTTTAGTTAGGGCAATGGAAGTGTTTAAGAGCATCCCTAATGTTGTTGTAAGTTTTCTTGTGTCTGATGTTCAAGCATCAAAATTTTCGGAGAGTAAAGATAATATTATCTTAAGAACTGCAGATTACATGCCTTTGGTATTGGGTGCAGTAATTGATTTTATGCTCTTAATTATTGGTGTTACAAACGGTGTTAAATCTCGTCAGGATAACTGGCTATCTTCAGAATTTAAAGGTGAGTATTTTAGTGTCACTGATGCTGATAAAATTAAGAAAAGCCTCGGTTTAACAAATGTTGTTGAAGTTATTCAGCCTCATGTATTAAAAACTTTAGGTGGCTATTTTTTTATTATTCCAAATGCAAGCGTTGAAGATCATCCATTAAGCGGTAAGTTGTTAGAAATGTTTGAAGTGATGGCAACTGAAAGAATAAAGCCTGCTTACCTTCGAAATATTCCATTTCAATGGCTACCACCTTCGGTTAAAAACCACATGGACAACCTATTTAGTCACCTAGAAACTAAGCCACACTTTAACTTCTATAGGATGAATAAAGCACAATGGGAAGAATTTAAACAGGTGTTTAATATTAGTAATGTAAGAAGTCAAATATTACATTCTGTATAACACATGAATATCCTTTTTCTTAAGCTGTATTCAATATTTCATGAAGTAAAAGAAATGTTGCAAGTTTTTTTATATCAATACTTTGTAGTATCGTATAAAAAAAAATCCTCTATTGATACAAAAAAAAATAACAATAAGACAGCAAGATTTATTGATCATCTTTCATTTGTTGTTTATTTAATATTAAGAATTATCGTTGTTGGGGGCATTGTCTTTTTAAAGATTCTAAAATCACTCTTAATTGTAAAAGATAAAGGTTTATTGGGCTTTGGTCTTTCAGTTATTAAGATAGGACTGTTTTTAATCCCCATTTCTATAATCAGTTTATATTTATACCTCTCTGGAGAGGTAGATCCCGCTAAGTTGAAACTCTATCAAGATTTACACCGTTATCGAACGGCTACAGCCATCAGTGATAATCATGGTAACTTAATTGGTGTTATTAAAAGTCCAATAGCTTCTCCTTCAAAATTTTTGATTCATGAAAATCAAGTAGATACATTATATATTAATACTGTTCCAGATATTTTCTGGGAATTATTAAAAGATCAAGGCAATAGGGGATTGGATTTTTATTATGATAAAACACACTTAATTGATATCTTATCATTTAAGAAGAATTCGTATAAAGGCATAAATATTATTGATAATTTATTCTCATTTAAATTTTTTGGTGAAAAGACATCAAAGAAAATCTTTTTAATGGAAAATATAATAAATAGTCTATATGGAGATAAGTTTTTTGAAAAGAGTTGCTCAGTTAATCTCTTTGAAGCATCAACATTAAATTTTGTTAAATACCTGAATAAAAAAATTATAGGTGTATGTAAACAACTTGAATATTTTCGTGCAGGGCGTCATCTTTTTCCCTATCTTGCTAGATTTAATGGTTTAGAATTTAAAAGATGGACAGCAATGCATACGGCACGGCTTACCTTTAATAATACAGTAAGTGGTCTTAGATCGATTTCAGAAATTATTTTTGGCGAAACACTTGAAAAATTGACTAAAGCGCAACAGGCTTTATTGGCAGCGGCTTATTTGCATAATATTGAAATTCCATCTACGGAATTTGGTGGGGACTATAGGCTTTCCAAAACTAATGAAATCCAAAAACATCAACAACTGATTAAATATGCAATTGATGGAGTTAAAAAGACCTACGGCAAGAAAAATATAAATGAAGCAAATGGAATTATTGATGGTTTACAGAAGATTAAATTTCCACTTCAACCCAAAGCCCCAATTGAATTTTCTGAATATATCCGCAATTTACCCGTCTCTCAACAACAAGATTATTGGGACTTGCAAAAAAGGAAAAAAATATTAATAGATGGCTTTGATAGCTTGTTAAGCAGTCATTTAAAAAAACTATATGCAAGTACCAGTAACAATAAAGTAATTACAGATATTATCGTTACACTACCGGTAGTTGATAATATTAACTTTATGACTAATGTTAATTTAGTGATGAAGAAAGAAGTTGATAAATGTCCTACTTGTTTTAATAAAACCCCTGGAGAAGTGCTGCTCAATAATGGTGCATTAATGAGAATTATTGTTTCTGATGAACAGGGTAAAATTATCAGATATTATAACAATGGTCATATCTCAAAGCGCCCAATTACTGCTATTTCAAAACTTCCAGCTAGTATTTTATTGGCATCACTAGGAGATACAAGTAAGACTAAGTACTGTAAACGAAGCAAAGGTGGCATTAAGAATAAGCTAGATTCGTTTAAAATCAGTCTGAAAGGCTGCGCTTCTTTAAAGAATAACTCATTAACATTTAAAGATAGTTTTGCATTATCTCAAGATGTACCTTTTTTCTATGCATTGTCAAAGAAACATTCTCTCTCTGAAGATAACTTTTTAGCATTATTTCAAGATTTTTCAATTGATAAATCTGTGATTTTTGAAAATAAGAAAAATTCTTCAATTCAGTTTGCTTATGACTTAAGTTTCGGGAAAGCAGAAAGTACGCCACAAGCAGTGCATAAATTCACACATAAGATTACCCAGACTTTGTTTAATTCTGAATTTGAAACAGACCCATTTGCAATTGACCAGTTTCAACAAGCAGATTTCAATAGATCAATTGAGAGTTACTATTCTGGTGCTTTGTCATCAAATAATGCAATCCATAAATATCTAAAATTATCATCTACGAAATCTGAATTACGTAAAATATTACGTGCCCCTGTTTACAATCAAGTAGGGACGTTAAGATCATTTCAGAATATTTCAGGAGCACGTTTTCTGTTTGCCAAGTCAGGAAGTGGATTAACCAAGACCCGTACAGATAAATGGTCTGTTGGCGCTTTTACGTTAAAGGGTCGAATATATACATTTCTTATTTTTATCGGAATGGATTCAAAGAATGAAAAAAACTTGGAGAAACACATACGTCCTAGATCTGTTATCTACCCAATTATGAATGAAATAGTTGAAAGTATATCTGCAACAAAACAATAACAATTTTTAGATATGCTATGTGCAAAATTGCAAACATAGCATTAGCTTACAACTGATTCTTATTAATCAGTTTTGACTTCGTTACAATCACTTTTAATGCGGTTTTTCAAATACTCGACTTTCTCTTGACGTTGTTTCTGGC
>JAUTBZ010132093.1:0-13997 GCA_032361785.1 Lepetodrilus galriftensis
GTGGGTGGATAAATCAAGCGCAATTAGTCTCAGATAGAAATTCGTTTGTCCATTATCCAGGTCTATCAACTGTGATACTATACCTTTATAACACTTCATAGTTATTACTATGCGTAGCTTGCTGTCGCCTATAGGGGAGATATTCACGCTGCAACGTAACACATTAATTAAATCAAACATAACTTCCTATATGCACACATATGTCCATATGCACGAATGCAATTGGCATACGTACATATTTTCGTGCAAGTATGATCATTCCATGCTATGGCGCTAATTATAAAAAGGATATGAAAAGATCACGGTTAATTTACTTTCGTTTCAATGTGGCTGAGTATATACGTGTCAGTGCTAAAAAAACACGAATATCCTAACGACTCATTCAATGATTATCCTATTGGGAGAACGTGATGATATGATGTCCTGAGCCCTTCGGTTAAACTAGCCTTTTTGTTAAGACTTCTCATTCGTGCGAAGTCGTTTGATAAAACCTATATTGTCAGAATTTATGGCTCAAATTACCACTATACGGTAATTATCCAAAAGCTCTTTATACAGACCGGATGTGGGTCTGTGCGCGCCGGAAATGAATCCCCAGACGCTTCATTGGCTATGTCTATGCCCCGAAGACACTTCCGATGTGACGAATGGAGGCATTTTCCCCTCAAAGAAAGTTAAGGCCGTGAATTTGGACCATCGATTTCGGTTGGGAGGAAGATTTTCACACGCAGTCAGTCAGAGCATGGAGATATTTCTCTCAAATGAGGTCAGAATAGCGAGCCTCTTCACCGGTCATCCACGCGGAATGGGAACGAGACACTTCCGGTCCGACATGAAGGCTCCGACTGGAACTGACGGCTCGGCTAATGTGCGCACACCTTGCCTCAGGTCTTTCGGCTGCAGTCACGAACAGTTAGCTGCCATGTCGAGCACGGGGCCGTCATCAGGGAACAGTCATGTTCCCAATATAATTGATAATTGCGAAAAGGTATCTGTTTACATTTAGGTTATGATACTCATGCAGAAGTAGCAGATTCCATTAAAAAAAAAAAAAAAACAACAACAACATATATCCTGTTTATGGTAAATTAACCTGGTGAAACCTTATTGATGCTTATGATATATTTCAGTTGATTTATGGTTCATTAATAAAAAATAATTATCATTTTGCTATTAATAATCTGTTTTAGAGTGACGACAACATCACATTTTCTTCGAAAAGTAATCTGTATTATTCACATAGTGATGCATCTGATGCTGACTGAACCAATGATGATGTATTCCATGAATCGTCACCTGTCTACTCTACACACATGATACTAATATAAATCTGATGATACCTAACCGAACCGATGCTAACTAATTAGTTAAAGGGTCACCAGCATGACCTCTTAACAACCACTGTTGGTCAACTTCCTGTCTCCACAGGTGCACACAGACAATGACCAATGACCAAACGTAATGTCCACTTGCATCCCGAATCTCTCCCTCCCCACATCCCTCAATGCACGGCGTATTAAGATATCCCCACCCTATTCTAATAACTCTAGGAACAATATGCCAACGGTGCCATATGTCTCACCTTTGAACCCGTTTCAGACCTCTGCACCTTACCAAAATATCATAATTAAAGAAACACAGAACAAACAAGACTTCGTAGAGGGCGTGTCTCCAGACATATAATTAGTACGACACGGGGAGACTAAATTGTTCCCTGGATTTTCATTACTGGGACACGTGGCTTTGCCCGAGGGAGAAGGGCTTGCCAGTCTGACCCACGTTCCGTGACCATATGCTGGTTTGGGGGGTCAACATTTCGGCCGTTGCTTGTTGATTTTAGAAATTAATCCGCAATGTTTATGAAAAATGGCGGAGGGAAAGAAAGAGCTTCGGGTGATTTTATATTCAAGACGAATGTCAGAAGGGGAGGGTTCCACTATGGACCTTAGGGCAAAGGTTCTTTACTTGCCAACATATTGGATGTCCTTGTCCACTTGTTGCAGTATTAGGTTAAATATACTGGCAGGTTAAATAATGTAGACTAATCACACCCTATTAACATTCACGTATTAATAGTAATAGTTTGCTGCTATCATAATGCAATTACACATATCAGGTTAATAATGAATATGTATATATTCCAATATTATATAGTGCACACAACAGTATACATGCCCACAGACTTTCTATTGTTAGTATTGTTAACCGGCTATTGTTAACTATCTAGAAGTATTTTAATACAATATCATTCATTTAGGTATATGGATTTTCAAATTGGTATAATATATCCTTTGCAATCATTTTTGTCTGAGTGTGACAAGAATTAGAAACTCTACAACAAATCGATACCGTGCAAAGTAGGTATTGTTGTTAGTATCGGATTTTAAATCACAATTCATCATCTAGGATAATTCTCATTCGTATACGTATCAGAACCTAGAGTATGTTCTAACGATTATCTTGACATTGTTGAATGACGCTGTACGGAGCTTGGCGCGTGCGGGGTTGTTTGGGGCGGACGTGAACAAAATGGCGTGCACCAGAGATTAACGCCATTAATCACATGCTTTCATTTCTGGAAGAAGTATCCACCCTATTAACACGTGCGTATTAATCAGAGTTTGGTGCCATCGTAATGTCAACAGAAGCTCTTTTAGCCGTGGTATACGTTACAATGTTATTGTGATGTTCATGCAGTTACATGATTTCTTTTGTGTTTGTGGGTTTTTTTTGTAGGTCGACATTCTTGACTTGAGAATGCATGACAGTATGTGACTGGCATATCGTATTAATTTTGTTTTGCCGTTATTCTGATCACAACGTTATCATCTTCGATTAAAAAGCAGTATTACAACAATGCGTGGCTTTTAGTCTAAATGCAAAACCGCATACACACTGAGAAACCTGCATTACGACCGTTCCTTCTGGGGGAAAAAACCCAACTAATTTTAGCCATTGGTCAGCATATACATATTCTCTTGAATCAAACCCCAACATCATCTGCAATTCAGTAAGATATTATTTTTTATTTTTGAATTGGGGTTTAGAGTCGTTTTCAAGATTATTTCCCTTATATCACGACTTGTCAGTTTATATAGCAGGAGAACGCGCAGCATCCGTAGCGCTGAATGTTGCAGTAAACGTGTAAGCACCGGCTGGTACTCACAGACCAAGGGTTATATCTGTATTATCATCGTATACAGATTGTACATCATATCAATATCGCGTCAGAAATGTAACTTTCGCTAACTCGGGTCCATTGGCTGTGATGTCCAAACGTTCAAGCACTGCGCTACCACCCATCTCAACAATGCGCTACCACCCATCTCAACACTACGCTACCACCCATCTCGCTACCACCTATCTCAATTCAGGCTATTAAAGGCGTGCATAATTATAGATGCTAAACACATATTTAGATAAAATGTGTGTATTAATTTGTGATAAGTATATAGATACCGATAGGGTCTCATATTCACGTACATGGGCATCCCTTCATTGCACACCTGTAACAGAAATCACTCCTCTCCCATTATGGCCAATTAAAAACATCAACATTGTTAAGATTGCATAAAATATTGGGAAGATTGCACTGAATAATTAAGAACATTCCATTTTAACTTGATCATTTACAACTAATAAGAGAGGAATTTTAAAGTAGAATTCCCAAATTAGATAACTAAAACTTGGAGTTTTAACTAGATTGCGTCAGTAACGAATGCACGGAGAGACCCACACAGACAATTTGCTATACTACAGCTAAGTAATGCAGCGAATTAGCGGGACTTCCCTCGTAATCAGTGGCTGGTAAAACAATCCGTCGGCAGTTTCTTTCATCTGACAAACATACACGTCAACTCACAGCACGACTGTGATCAGCATTGGTCTACTGTATTAAAACTGGAGAAGTAAAATTGCCTCGAAATGTCAGCTGATTATGTACAATTATTGACACACTTCGTCGTGAAAAGTGTAGTTTTAATTGTGGAGACGTCGGGATACTTCCTTGAAATCAATATTTTCACCCTCTCCAAAGTGTATGTTTCATAGCTTTAAAAGCTACATAATTTCTCTTTTTTTCCAAGTTATGTACAATTGTTAACAATCAGCTACTATAGTATTAGAACACTATTTCTAATTCGTATATTGAGAGTGCCTTTAGAAAACGCCGTTTATGTTCTTGAATACTGCACGATTATCATAGCATACAATTAATGAGAGGAAATAAATTGATCATTTAAAATAAAAGTACACTTCCGAATATTTAGCGTTATTGAGCAACAGTATGGAGAGAGAGAGAGAGAGAGAGAGAGAGAGAGAAAGTGTGTGTGTGCGTGTGCGTGTGTGTGTGTGTGTGTGTGTGTGTGTGTGTGTGTGTGTGTGTGTGTCTGTGTGCGCGTGCGCTCGTGAACAGTATATCGTATTCCCCACTCACTACCGCCAACGTTTATTCAATTGCGCAATTGCGAAGTATCATGAGACGGATATCTCCTTAGAGGTGGCATACGAAAGTTAAGATATCATTGACGTTGTTTCTTAAGCCCACATCGCTGTGAGAGTCGCAGGATGTGTAGGAAACATTAAGTCCCCTGCTGCTGTTATTGAACATTAATTATCTCGCTATGAAATTGTTACCTTCATATATGGTGTATACATTCTGCTCATGTTTGCACTTCCCGCTGTAAACGAGAATACATCGTGTGAAAAATACTGGCTAATTAATTCTTCACGCTTAATTACGACTATTCTTTCAGGTGTCGAACTGCGACTTCATAATAAGACCGTAGTCACACAAAGGACTGTTTGCGTCTTGATTGCAACGTAACTGTGAGGAGGAGATACTTAATAACCACGTATATCTTGGCGCCTCCAGGGGATATCAAAACGTGAGAAAGCGCCTCACCGCTAGGGGGCCACCATTTCGAGAAAAATGTGTCTCCGCTCTGTTTCCATGCACGGGAAATCTCGTTTGAGCGAGAACTGGATACGAGCAGTCATCAAGGAAGTTTGATGAGAATTTACGATATAAAGTAACATTCATTGAAGAGGGGTATTATACTGATTAGCCAGGTAGGATGATTAGGCCTTGCAATGAGCATAAAATTGTCATTTATCCATCGCTGAGACCAACGTACAATGGCGAGCTATGGGGCTAATATGAAAAATGTCAACAACTGATTACCTCATTACGGAGATACTGTTAACGTGTGGGGTTGACTCGGTAGGTTCAGGAAATGGATTTGGGGCTGTTGTCAAATAGGCGAATTAAGATGGATGCCAGACTGGCTTGGAAATGTTATAACGTCTCGAGACGCTAATACTAGCGTATGGGAATACTGAGACCAAAGACAATAGGACAACTTATGAGAAGATCCGCCCGTGAGAAATTAGTACCTCGACAGAATGACGGCTTCTCGATACTACGAAACTCTGTTTAATACCTGATTTCCGCTAAGAAATTAACGCCGGACTTTGAATGGGCTGAATTTCCGCTTCTCAGCAAGATATTGCTTCTCGCGGGGATGCTCCTTTCACGGGCCGCTCGTTTATTCCCAGCATATGTCGCACGTCTCTGGCTACCACTGTAATGTCATTTTCTCTTCACTTTGTCAACCTCAGTTTGATATACGAGCTTTTTCCTTTTCATTTCGACTCATTAAAGAAGTGGAAATTGTTCCCGAAGTCCAATACGCAGAATGTTCTGCATGGCCATAATTGCGTCCATGATCACGCCATGGCTGGAGAGAATGGAATGGAATGCTCGGAATAGTAGTGTTGGACAACATTTCAGAAATTGTTCTAATTGTCACATTTTGATGGCAATGATACAATCATGTTATTACAATACATTATTACTTTTTATAGCTTGACATTACATGTAGATAGTGTAATACTCCGTTATGTCTGTGGGTATAAGATTAAATTTTCATCATACATTTTTATAATAATATTGAGTAAAGTTTATCACTGACAAAATAACAACGATCGCTATGTAAATATCCCAGTACATTCATTTGTAATACATATTGAACAATAATTACGGTAATAATAATATGAAACATTATAAGTATGTAGAAATATTATTAGCTATATTAATTCACATCCTAGGGACAATTGTTCGAAACCCGGTTATTTAAACGTGCCATCAAGAATGAACGAAAACCTGTTAGAATTGAAAATGCCATATATGTATATGGAACTTATCAGAACGATGGTGATATTGATTCAAATGTCAAACGCAATTCATAGTTTTATGAGACCATACTTTGTCTGGAGGCTATGGAACTGATTAGGGCGTATGAGGGAATATACCATGACACGTAGAACCACTAGGACGATTCATTTTCGCATTACACAATGGAAATGCATTGTATCTATTAAACCAAAATATAATATGTTCCATAGTCATCTCATAGACTTAAACCGCAAAAAAAGTCAAATTACGTTAAATGATGATTCGATTCTATTTCGATTCCGGTTTTCGTTTAATTCTGTACTCGAATCAACCCATGATGTACTATATACAATATAATCCCTATGTCGACTAATTCATACTGGAAATACCAAAAAGGACCCCAGCCTAGACGAATCACTGCTTGAGCTAATGTCGCGAGGCAAAGTAATACTACAGATCCGATTGATTCTCAATCAACTGGTTTATTCTCCCCGGAGTCGTGTTGTATTCTCATCACCAGCAATGTGCTAACATTTACATAGTTCGGTTTATGCATTAATGCGCAAAATGCAACATGTGCATGGCATCAAATTTTAGAAATTAAAATTGATACTTCACTGTGACTAACGTCTTCTCCTTATATTTCCGGACCCCTGGGTCCTTGCAACCCATGCACGTGCAGGTGCCAGTCCTCAACTCACGCGCAGCGGGCATTGTGTTCTAGGCGAGTGCTAAGGGCGGATAACTCTTGACTTCCCACGGAGCAATGTGGTATTTTAGCTGCACACCCAGCAAGCAGCCACGACTAAACCGTTCGGCGTTATGGCAATCATCTGCCTCGTACGCAGAATGTTTGTAGCTCTCTCACCCTGAGTCTCACTAAACAGGCTGTGTTCTGTCTATTTTAGCTGCGAAGAACAGGCTTTTGGCTGAGACAGCTATTGATGAAAGGCTTATCCTATTAAATATATTTAAATTGGGATTCTGAGACGACGGTAGAAGATTATTGATTACGTGACAGGATTCCCCGTGTAGCCGGCTCGCTACGACGTATGTCTCACTTAGTTCTCACTCGTGTCTCACTGTCAATGTGACGTCATATTACACTTGTCTCAGAGAGACGGACAGACAAGCCCACAGACAGGCAGACACATTTATTCTAAAAAATATCACCAAAGGTCAATGGTACAAGAGTTGTAATATTATATTACATAATACAAAATAAGCAGATTTTGCGGACACTGACGTTCGTTTCCTACTACGTTTGTGGACACTGACGTTCGTTTCCTACTACGTTTGCGGACACTGACGTTTGTTTCCTACTACGTTTGCGGACACTGACGTTTGTTTCCGTCAATGCCGGATGAGTCGACTCTATTAATATTGCGCGAATGTCTGCAAACCTTCCAAAAAAATTCTTCCGACAAATAAATTCATCCACGTTAGATATGTAGTAGGCCTACACTAGGTCGACGAGGCAGTAAACGATGACTGATTAAATTATTGTTTTTGTTTTTATGTTGGATTCGTTATCAGTGGAATAATACTCTCTGTCTTGTTAGAGCACCCGTACATCACCTGCGTTCTAGTAAATTAATGTTGATGTTCGAATAAACGATCATCTGGTTGGAATCGACATGGGCTAGAAAAAACAAAGCCATGTGGTCAATGGTCGTGCGCCACACACTTGGTTACAGCGAACATCGTCAGAGAACATCACGACATCCTTCCGACGTGATGTCCTCGTAGAATAAACTACCGTAACAAGGGCAGATAATTACTACCGGATGGAATAATGATGGTTTACCTACACCTGCCGGCACCCAAATCGTACGTCAACAAAAGCGACACCTAGCGATAAATATACAGACGCCCGCTGGGGTCACGTGCAGCTGGGGGTTGTGGGATTGATGACGTAACTGATACACAGAGAACACATCGGAAGTTCCAAACCTGACTGCATTCTGTTTTTTGTTACATGGCGAAAGTACAGTACCACCCATGAACTGTGTTCTTACTAAACATGTCACCGTCCCTATACCTGTTTATATTAGGTTCGACCATCTTGGAACGAGACGGAATGCAACCGGCAATGTTTGAAGAACACGCAATGCTTATTTTGGGCCGGTGGGTATAGGGAACTCTGCTCAGATTTAAGCTTGATTCGTGTTTGATATCAAACTTACGTAAGCTATTAATATCAAAGGCTTGTCAATTAATTCCCGCAAATGGTCCATCCGTATATGTCACATGGTTACAGTACTTTTTTTCATTTCAGACACAACGTGTATAGTTTTACAATAAATGTTATTGTTGTCATATATTTTCTGGAAGCAATTGAGTATAATAACTTCTACTAGTCAGTGCTTGGAAGATATATTACCCTGTAGAAATCCATTGCTTGTGTTACTAATCTTGACGTGTAGCGCACCATTGCCGTTTTCTTTTGTTAAGCACTCCACTGTATCTAAATCGGATTGATTACAGAGTAATCTCCCTTGATGCTTAAGTGTGTGCTGGGGGCGCTGTGCAACATATTCCCACGTGATAGCGTCAACAAACTATGGGCGTGATTATGCACGGGACTCAGAGGGGCAGAGAATAGTGAGAAACGGCGGCAATGCTTGTTTTCAATAGCCAGCGGATCCCATTTCCTGGGTACATTTATCATCAGACCCTTAGTGGGGGCCCGTAAGGTGGGCGGAATAAAACAATGGAAACTGTCGGGAACTATGACAACAGTTATGCAAACCCCGTAAATCTGAATTTGATATTCTTATAAGGAAAAATTAATGAGACGAAAACGTAACAATGTGCTCCTCTTACAGACTAGATTCAGGTTTGAACTATGGATCAACTTGAAATACAATTTCCTTCTTAGTGTAGACTGAGGTATGACATAGATTTGTGATATTGTTGTTATAATCAGACATGATCATGAGTAAGGTCAGACATTGCGGCCCACAAAGCGACGTCTAATGTAAGGCGATAGGGATGTGGAGTACCGCAGGGTTCTATTCTAGGTCCTATACTCTTCATTATATAAACATAATCTTTGGACAACCCTATGTCGTAGGAGAACGTATGTTATACTTAAGGTCACATATCTTCATTGACGTCCAGTATGTATTAAGCTACCTGTCTAGTATCTACACAGTGCGTCTACAACAATTAGGCGCATTATAAAATATAATTAAAAATTGCACGGTATTTCATGCTGATCTTGATCGTGCTTTACGTAGATTAAGGAAACACGTACACATTGCGCAGCACCTATAGACGATGATTGATAGTTTATCTTACACATCGGTTGACAAGGTATTACCCTTTCAAAGAAGATTTTATAAATTATCTTAAGGATTTCACGGTCTATGATACACTTTCTTTAATAGTTCTTACAGTTAAAAGGCAAGGCAACAATGCACTGTCAGAAAGCGTGCCAGCGATGTATGGTGGCCTGGGACCAGACAACAACTTCTCCAAGTCTTCAATGGCAAGGCACGCGAAACAAACCTATATATAAAAAACGTCCATTGCATATGATTTCCCCATCTCTTAAACAATATAATATTACGTTTTACGCATGACTTGTTAGGTGGTGTGGCACCATCCCTCCCATCCGTCAACACGTAGTGACACTTTTTTTCTTGGTCTTCAATTCCCCGGAACGATTTAAATCCACGTCTACCTGTAAAGAACTGCTACTGAGCGACAAACGACTGTTCTCTCACCTTGTTTGTTCCAAGCGCGGGGTTCGATTCAACCCGGCCGTCGGGCGTCGCGCCACGACGTCACGGCTTAACGTCGATGAATACGACGTCAGACACCGTGACGGATTTTACTGGCCTTGACGTTCGACGGCAGAGTAACTCCTCTGTTTCCCGGCGCCAGTTGGACAAACTGGCCCCCTGTCGTAACACGCTTCGTGGGGTACTCACCGCCGCGAAAAATCGGTATTCTTACGTATAGGTAGAAATATTCCAATGCTAAACCCAACAAGAGAAATTTGTTTCTTGTCAATTAGATACAGACGCGGGAAGAACCGTCGTGGGTATGCATACGAGAGCATGATCATTATTAGGCGCACCAGAGGCGATTAATTTTGAATTTAAAACACACTATGGTTTGATTTATGCCGTATTATCAATCATATTGACATAAGGCGTTTTTCAATTTTAGCAACGGATGACAAGAAATATGTCATGGTTTAAAAAATAGTTTTAAACACTTTGGTTCGTTAGTAATATATTAGTAACAGATATGAAACATAATTGTATAACGTGCATAAAAATAATATAAACCTCAATTTGTGATACATTTAGTTTTTATGTTACTCCTCAATTTACATTTTGAATCTACTTAAGAACGGTTCCCCGGACAGGAAGTATGGAGGTAGCACGACTGACTTGAAGCGCCACAGACGGTTGCGGAAGAAGAATAATTCTTAGTTTACTACTGGATTCTATGATTTAACCCGCTGGAACTATGAATTCATATGTATTAGCTACGGTGCTGTGTGAGTGTGGGTGTGTGGGCTACCTACACGAATAAACAGTTGCCCGGCTAGCATCAAGGGTATACCCGGTAGTATGGTTTCCCATGGCTCTGCTGTCTGTATATATCCGCTATAAGATCACAGCACACTTGTAAGGGCCAGATCGCCGTATATTTCTGTCTGTGTGTCTATAAGCGAGTGCTACGAGAGCTCTACGGTATCTTGATTTAGAGAGCTTCGAGAAACGATACCCTGATCGCCGTGTATTAGCGAGTGCTAGGAGAGCTCTACGGTATCTTGATTTAGAGAGCTTCGAAAAACGATACCATGGATATAGAATATATGTATGTTCTATGTGCTGAGTAGAGAAACATAGCATCCGGTATCTGTGGAGTTTACACGCTGCTGATGATATAAAAAAAAACATATTGAAAGTGGCTCTATACCCATATTAAAAGTATTACTAGTAATTTAAATTAAATGCATGCATGTTGATGCTATAGACGTAGTTGCTGGCCTTCGTTACTAAATTGCAGAAAACAATCTAACGATGGTTTGGATCAATCAAGAAAAATGCTTTAAACATTCTACATCTTCCATGAACTTTTAACAGCAAACATGTTCGCGAAGGTTACATTTCTGAAGCGATATTGATAGGATGCGTTGTCTGTAGAGTGGCAATGCAAATATCATCCTTGACCTTGTCTGTACCAGCTGGTGCTCGCATGTTTACTGCAACATTCAGCGCTACGGATGTTGCGGGCTTCCTCCTGCACTAAATAAAACGAACAAGTCGTGATATACTAGTAAGTGAAAGCATCTTGAAAGCGACTCTGAACACTAATTTAAAAAAAACCAACATACAACCCCCCACCCCCAAAAAAACCCCAACCCAACCCAAATCAGACCAAAACAAACACAAATATAAAATCAGCAAATATCCCAGGTTGTCGTATCACCAAGTAAAGCACTGATGTTCTCTGTGCGACTATACCCCTGTCAGCAATGTAGATAGTTACGTGAGCGCTATATGGTCAGGCCTATATTAGTATTGGCTTGGTATGGCTTCACGCAAGGCACCTCTCTCAGGAAAGGTTAGAACTCCGAGCTGCCCTGGACTCCGTCCACAGAGTGAATTCAGCGGAGTTGGTTGATGTGGCAAGATGCATGAGCGGATGCCCATGTGTATTCTATCCAGCTTGTATGCGAAATTATATACGAACAGTTCTATTTCCGTCATCATCCGTAATAGTTAATGGTTGGTCATATGCTTACCGCATTTACGGAAATCTACAGAAAGATAATTTATTTAATTTTCTATCCAACCTAGTACAGCATTCACATAAAATGCCATAACTACTATTTAATTTCATACTTTTACGTAATATTGAAATCCAAAGTAGACAGTTATTTAAAGGAAGAAGGTTTTGCCATCTAAAAATGTTTAAAATGGAAGGATATTTGAAGAGGACGTTTTTGCTATTATATCACTGGTAATTGATGTCTCAAATTGTTTGCTGTTCTCGCTGATCGTTATGAATCGGCTCATTTGGACTCTCTTATGATCGACACAGCCGCAGGAAACCGTCACGTAAGGAGTATACCATTGATTTTTGATCACGATATTTGGGTATTTGTTAATTTGGAGTAACGCTTTCTAAGGGAGACCCGCGGTTATGACGAGGAGTGTTTAGACAGCTAACTTGAAAGACAAACGTTTCCTAGAAGTTTTGAAATATCAAAATTTCATCACCAGAGATCGTACTTGAAACTCAGAGTGGTACACTTCATATTCGATCTGCGCATCTCCGTATTAAAAAGAGGTTGATGAAATATTATTGTCAAGAGGGTGTCTTGAAATTCATAGTGTTGGAACCCGGGGAACTTTGGGAATAACGAAATGTGCCGCCTTAGGTCCAGATTGTGTTTTGTTCTTGAAATTAGTCCAATTTGAGCATTTGGAGACGGTAAATTAGCCCAAGAAAAAATAGGGGTCGAAATTTAAATGCTTCTTTGACACTAGGTTCGCCGATGTCATTATTTCAGTTTGTTAATGAATAAAAGAAAGGTTTTTGACAGAATTGGCCTGTCGATGTGGGACTCAATGCCAAGATTTCTGAGTAATTGAAGATTTTCGGACCAGATGCATTTCGAGGTGGAGTGTTTACTCTCCCGGTTGCTCGATGCTCACTATGGAAGAGTTGTCCCCCTTGAACTACTCTCCACAATAAAAGGCGGTAATCGCAAAGTGCAAAAACTCTCTGCACAGTTTTTCATGCCATTGTTTCAGACACCCTCTTTCAAGCCTTGCGGCTAAACGCAGTCCCGAGTTTAGGCTCATTTGTTACTTTAAGAGTCTCTTAGCCAGTTCATTGTACAATGACAGTGTTGAGAGCGTTATGATTATAGAAATGTCGAAATGGAAATATTTCTGTGATGCGCATCTGAAAAAAGTATTTCTGTTATAATTAGACCAATGACATTAAGATTGTGCTTGTCATAACGTAACCTTTTATTGCACAAATTGATTACTCGAATATTCAATTATTCTCAACAATTATATTTACAAGTCATTGTCGCTATACTGATTGCAATCCTAGATTTAATCATTTCGTCAATTAGACGAAGATTAATCGTTTTTATTTAGGGAGATGAAGAAAAGTAATATATTAGTAATGTAAATTCTATCAAATATGTGGGAGATAATAAAGGTCAAACGATTAGCCAATTTAATTGGTATAATACCTTTTGCGCGATTACAAAGGATCATACTTATACATTTACTAGTATTTACTTTATACTGGTATAAAGGGAAGCATGCAGTTCAACCACATTGACAACATATAAAATAAGTACAGAGTCTACCGGTATATAAATATTTCGAACGATCTGGACAAGATCTGAAAAAGAACATATTGTACCCAAAATCGAAAATAAAAACAGAGTATAGTTATAACACCATTAGATATTTAAATACACGCACATAAGAATGTATAATCATTCCAACCACCCATATGCTGACGATAGTTTGTCAAATAGCTCAATAACATTTAATGTTCTTACTTTTATTTGAAGTCTTTTTATTTAATTCCGCAGCGTACCCGTAAAATACGAATTAGCCATGCAATCGTGTCCCTGACTATTTCCTATAGTATTTGAATAGTAAATTACCAATTATTGTTTACATGAATTAAGTTTACATATATTGTGCAGAGTGATATAGAGCTAGACATATTTAAAATAAACAGAAACCGGTGCATGCGATATAGTCGTTTAAAACGACGTAAAATAATATTATTTCAAAGTCTCTCTCTCTCTCTCTCTCTC
>JAUTBZ010132104.1:0-13993 GCA_032361785.1 Lepetodrilus galriftensis
ATTGTTCTTTCAGAATATGTAATAACCCCGATAGTGACCATTTTCCCCTATGCAAGTATGATCTTGCCCCTTTAATGTGCGTGGATCGGTGAATTTCCTGTCTACTTCCAGGTGGCGGTACTGGCTTTATTGGCAGACACTTGGGAAAGCTCCTTGTTGACAATGGATATATGGTGACAAATGTATCTAGGCAACCTGGCCCTGGACTCATTACATGGGTAAAACATCTGTTAGTTTGGCTTTCACTCGACAACATGAATATCGTTAACAATGAATCATAATAAATCACTCGCTATTCTATAATATATTTATTATAAGCAGCGCATGGATGCCTGATATATGAGCAGTGTATGAACAATATTGCATGATATCATTGATAGGAATTTATTCCATTTTCAGAAAGATCTTACTAGGAATGGACTTCCAAATGGCTGTACAGCAGTAGTCAGCCTTGCTGGGGAAAACATACTAAATCCTGCGAAAAGGTATCATTTTTCTCTTTGCTATTTTCATGTTAGATTATATCTTGATGTATATGCGACATCAGAATTCAAGTCGAAGAAAACCAACTATAATTATCCATAACTCACCCTGGCCTCTACGTTAGTACATGCGATAGCCATTGATTACTGTTGAAGCTTCTACATTATTAGATCGTTAGTATCTACACCAGTCCTGAAATGTACCGTACCTAAAGCTCAGACAAGTCATGTGTTTCTTATCCAAAGTGTGTAACTGCAGATCACTTGCTATTTTAGCGATCCTAATATTTACTTATTTGAAAAGTTATTTTCTATTGTAGATGGACACCTGACTTTAAAGATGCTGTAAGGAATAGTCGTATTGGCACAACCAGGACGCTTTCCTCAGTTATTGCTGGTTCTGAGACGCCACCAGAGGTTTTCCTATCCATGTCAGGAGTAGGTTAGTATAAGGAAAGTAGTATTAGATTAGAAAGGAACAAGCTGCACACTGTCCGGAAACTGTGCTGTCTGTACTTGCTGGCGAGGTGGTGCAGACCGTGCAGGGAAAGTACAGTGATGTCACGGTTATCACCAAATCTAAGGGCACTCTTTGCTGCCATTTGGCCTGCGTGCGACGTGTGCTGAACGTTTCTTTCACTCAATACAGTATACTAGAGTGATGTCACAGCACACTTGGCTCAGTTGAAAAGAATACATCCTTCGACTATCGACATTTTTTCAGTGTTTTATAGTGTTACATGGAAGCCTGACGGGGAAAGAGTTGTAAATTAAATGCTAACAAAATAGGCCTAATATTTCAATTTAACCACCACTCCTACTATACTGTAGGAAACAAGTTAAGGAAAAATGTCAATTGTGTTTTTATTATTTTGATTTAAGAGTCACTTTCACGTGTTAAATATCAGTTTATGACAGGAGGTAAACTTCAACACCCGTAATACACAGTGTTGCAGTAACATACTTCTAATCATTGCATCACCAATGTCGGATCCTCTTCCAATGACATCCTGTTGTTGTTTGCAGCGTACTACGAGCCTAGCACAACTGCAGAGTATACAGAAGATAGTCCTGGGGGCGACTACGACTTTCTGTCTCGTCTAACCACGGACTGGGAGGCAGCGGCCAAACTCCCAGAATCCCTTGGGGTCAGACAAGTCAAGATCAGATCAGGCAAGATATCGATAGTGGCGATATCTCCAATTCTGTTATTATAATAATAATCAAGGGCCAGCAGATATATTTTGTGGGAAATCTTTTTACCAAATTTCGGAACACGGCTTGAGGAATCTGGTGCCATTCTTGAAGAGTACCTGGAGCCTGTAGAAGCTTGGAAATTCTTCACAGTTTAAATAATATAAAAGCTAAATGTATATATCCAAAGACGCCATTGGCCCTTCAATAATTTTAGGTTGTTAATTGTTGAATGTCTAAAAATAGCAGTAATGGTGTGACTTGTGTTGGGGAAATTGTCTTGGATCCAAGGAAGGGTTGTCATGGTTATTAGTAATTATCAGCAACAGATTTCAACAATATAAATCAAGCATTAATATGGAATCGGCTTAGAGATCTGGCTTAGTTAACAACACAGAACTATTTGCTAACTGGATAGGGTTAAATTAGTGATTCACCAAAATATACTCTATATTTACTTGATGCAACTCATGCATTACCAGTCTATGGAATGATTTCACCCTCTCCCTGCTGAATTAAGGCATCTCCAGTTGCCTTCAGAATGGAGATGGTTAATATTCACAATTATTTCTAAATTTCCTCAATTTCATTCACAGGTGTGGTTTTGGGTCGTGACGGTGGCATGATCAAACAGATGTTCTTTCCGTTCTATTTCGGAGTCGGCGGAAGAATCGGTTCCGGCAGCCAATGGATGCCTTGGATTCATGTGGAGGACATTGCGGGGATATTTGTCCATGCCATCATGAACCCTAGCATCAAAGGCGTCTTGAACGGAGTGGCGCCCGGAACCGCCACAAACAGCGATTTCACCAAAGCCTTTGCTAAAGCCATGTGGAGGCCCGCCGTGTTTCCTGTACCAGGCTTCGTCATGAACACAATATTCGGACCCGAAAGGGGAAAGGTTATTTTGGAGGGTCAAAAGGTCCTCCCAAAGAGGACTTTAGAAAGTGGGTACAAATTCTTTTTCCCAGATTTGTCGTCGGCCTGTGAAAGCTGTGCACAACTTGTTTACAATGAATCTCTTCAATAGAAACAACAAATTTGAATTTTGTGTGTGAAGGGTGAACATGTGAATGTGTTTATGGATATGTGCACTGTGTTTATGAATGTACAAACTGACTACATGGACAGAGCCTGGCCTGGAGCCAAGGGCAAGCAATAGACAGTTGAAGCCATGATGAATAATATAACTTCACTGTTTTCATTTTTAAACGTAACAGTCAACATCTTATTGACATGTTCTTGCAAAAATACTTCTAATTTTTATATACAATGTTATAACCAATTTAATAACCATGTAACAGGTAAAGTGTTAAATATGGAGAGAAAAAAAATATTAACCTTCTCCCTGCTGACTAAAATCAAAGTGTTCTATTTCTGCATGTGATCGGGCAAGTTAAGTCACCTTCAGCAAGGAGATTTTTCAAACAACTGTATTCATTTTATACTTTTTTTCCAATCATGGTAAACTGTATAAAATGTTTCAAACAAGATTTAATTTTCTACTTTGTAAAATGAACATGTTATAGCAAGAATACACTTTATAGATGTTGAAATATAATATGTTTATACACTAAATTGAAGTGCATGTTTTGCTCAATCGTGATGAAATGTATTTGTACATTGGAGACTACCATATACACATGTACATATGATCATCATTTTACTTTCTGTCCATTTACAACTAAAGTCTCGCGTTTTGAAAAACTCTATGGTCAAGGAATTTGTGACACTACCTATGTAAACATGAAATAAAATTTAAATATTTTTGATTTTATGAATTACAAGCCTTGCTACAATATCAATGAAGTATCATTGATTTACTGGATATCGAGTTATTTATTATAATTCTTACCCATAAGGGCAAGCATATGCCGTTTCGTAATATATTGATATTGCCTGTACGGATATTACTTGACACACTTTTCTGCAATGTGATTGGCTAACCTTCAACTCTAACCTAGACGGAACTACTTTCGCTGACGTCATCCTGGTTTTCCCATTCATAAAGGCTTGATCTTCAACAGTGCTGACAATGAAATGACATTGTAGATGCATCTTAGAATCGGATTACTTTTGATAAAAAGACTGATGCTAGGCCTATTTAGTACTTTTACACTTGGGTAAGAAATAGGATACTAACCTCGCTTCCATTTCGTATCAGATGTATGTCCTTGTGCCATAATTCTCGTTTTGAGCTCTGTATTTCAATGATCGATCGTCGCCTAAATTATGTAAATGCACACTTCCTTTATTTCTGAGTTGGATATGTCGTACCACACAGTTGTAGCACTATGATCATTCTGTTAGAAGTCAAATAGTATTCAAGACCAAAAATTCACATGAAATGTTTTATTTGGCAGGATAATAATGAACAATAGCATTTCATCTTTGTGGCATTTACAACGCTGCAACGAAACAGTATTTTACACTTACTCTTCAATCATATATACACAGTCTTCGTCAATACGTTTGTTATCTACAAAAGCACAGCTCAATAATAATAATAATAATAATGATAATAATAATACAAATAGAAATCTATTTCTGAATAAATATATACACCATTTCCAGGTCATTTAGTGGATCCATTAGTAGACAACAGCACAAAGTCACAACAACTCTTTTGTACACCCAGTGAATATTTATCCAGGACTTTGGATATTGTCCTGTACGTTCATAATAATTAAGATTATGTCTGTATTCATGATCCCAAATCTGCAATCTTGACTTTACACAAGTATTGGAAATGTCGCCTGAATTGAGCTGCAAGCAAATATTAATCCTGAAAACAAAAAAAACCCAGGCAAGTTCAATATCTGAACGGCCGAGAAAGTTCTGTGGTGCATACGTTTTCCCAATTTTGACCACACTGCTTGGGGTACTTGTTGGTCTGCTGACCACTTTTTGCAAGATTTCTTGGCCATTGACGGTTATTGAACACATCCCCAGTTGTCTTTTTCAAGTAGCCAACTGATGGTACTGATATTCAGTTCAGGACACAGATACGATCTGGCAAAATACAGACATTCAGATCAACGTACACAGTGCCACATCCAAGATACTACAGGGAAGTCAGCTAATTCTGATTTACCATTTCATTTTTGCACTTGTGTGTAACTAAATCATAAGCATTTGACATAAATATATAGATTTTTTAAAAGTGTCTGCAAATAATAAAACAAAACAAATTGACTCAAAATGCCTATCACAACCTTCAACTAAATTTTGTTAAATTTAACAAATTTGCTAAATTAATATGTACAATTGTAGCATGCAAATCTGATCACATTGTAAAAAGTGGACAAGAACACAAACAGAAGATTGTGAATGAAGAAAGGTAGACTTTGACTAATGAATGTGTATACCATAAAGGTAGAATGAATGAATGTGTATACCATAAAGGTAGAATGATGTATGTTAACATTGTTATGTAGCTACTAATAGGTAGTAGCTGAAACGGTTATTATATCGTTAATGGAAAATTACCGACAAAATGGCATGTATTAAACTGTAGCCCAAACAAAGGCCTAAAACTAAAGTACTTAATAATATGGAACTTTCGAAACCAACAAAAAGGTCCATCTTGACATGCAAATACACTTTCACGCTACTGTCAGCATGCTAATTACTGACCAAAATTATACACTGAAAATATTTGTGTAGCACTTTTCAAAACGATACCTATAAATACATACTATAATCTTCCACTATAATGATTGTAATTAGCAAGACGTTGATCCCTGTTTCTCTCATCATTTGGTGGCATAAAGCACTTCCTCTATAAGGTTGCATAATTACACGGAGGTCAGCAAGGCAACATAGCTGCAACTTTATTAGTAAAAATATATTTGCACACATTACATTTCCAAATCCCCTTTATAACTATATCATAAAACTGTAGATTCTTCTACACATCAATTTCATTATTGAACTGTAAAATAAACTGTCAAATAGTAGATAGTTTGAATAGAAATACATTTATTATCATGATTATGTAATAATTTGTGTTTTCTTAAATCAAATTGAATGAAAACAATGTTAGAATTTCCCACTCGCCCAGCAGTTAATAGAAATTTCATTGTTTTGTTATTTATATCATTATTCGGGCGAGTACGTTTTAAAGTTTTATCAATTTATAGAGATATTTAGTCTACAAGTGAATATGGAGTTTAACGTCACTGCGGGAATCTTTCACCCATTTGCGACGATTTCGTCTACAAGAAGGTAAATTATCTTCAGATCTATTCATTATTGATTAAAATAATAAGTACCGTACTTATCTAGAAGCCTGGTAATATATTTTTCTGATAATATACACATAGGTCGCCATTGCCACATTACATGTTGGGTATTGCAATATCGACATAAATAAATTGTATACAGAAAAAAAGAAGGTACAATCCTATATACAGATTATCTTACGATTATAAATTAAGAAATATACAAATATTCAATATTCACATCTATGAATGTATATTTTGATCAGCAATAATGGTACAGTATCTGTAATATCTTTTCATCTATCTTCAGTCCTCGGAATGCAAGTAATATTGAAGTGACTTTTTTTCTCTCTCCTATCTATTATTAGTACCAGTATTAATGCCGTTAGTCATTTGTAACCATCAACATCCTTGAATACATGCTCATTTTTTCAACCTCTCGCATTATTCTGCTATCCCTCGATTCGTGAATATCGATGAAGGTATTTGGGGATGAAATGAGTGATTTAATGCTTATCGTCGCAGCGGGAATATTTCGCCCATACGCCACGATTTTGGATGAAGATGAATATGAACCCAAATTGAAATGTGAGGGTGGGGAAATAGGGGTGGGGGATCTCATTTGTTGCCATAGCACGTGTATCACAAGCTATTCATATTTCAATATATATACACACACACTGTAACAGCAAATACTAACATTGCATTCCGTCATAATATTGTGCTCGACATCTTGGGGGGGAAATTAATAAAGATACCGCTTGTTCAAAATGCATCTCTCGCTCTCTAGGAGTTCAAAAAGTGAATATTCACAGTCGACCATACATTTGCAGCGTGGAATGAAGCACTAAAGCCACAAATGATGGGAGCATATCTTCATGTACGCCTACATCGACATACGTAGGCATACAAGTCTATAATAGTCTCCACTCAAAAATCACATTTCACAAACGCTGGACCACAGACAATTTCGGCGCAAGATTCAAAAGTGCAGCTGTAAGACCAGCTTGGAAAGGACAAAATATTGACGCGATTTCATCCTGGACGTTTCCCTGCAGTTAACCAACTCTCCCTGCTGAATTACACGTTCTTCAGGGCATCTCTGGTTGCCTCCAACACGAAGAGTGTTAACCCTATCTCTGCTGAATTACGCACTGGCTGAGCTTTCTAGGGCATCTCTGGTTGCCTCCAACACGGAGAGGGTTAACCCTATCTCTGCTGGATTAAGTACACGCACAGCTCTTTAGGGCATCTCTGGTTGCCTCCAGCACGGAGAGGGTTAATGCAGTTCCTTTGCTTGATTGAGAGCTCCTGACAACTTGTACACAGAAGCTGGTATCCATGAAAGACGAGAATCTTGACTGGGAAACATCTCCGAGATGGAGCACGGCCTACCCTACTGTACACTATTGCCACAAGCCTTGAGGGAAATTGTTTACCTCGCCAGTCTCTGTTACAGCGGTGCCGTTCTGAGTGTAAGTCATTCGTATCCTTACTCGGATGGGTTGCTGGAAGGAAACGTCAAAACTTAAATTTCTTTAATTTTCATAAAATCTGGAGTGTGTGATCATGGTGTTTATGAGATTTTTTCGCCCATTTGCAACGACTGAAAAGGTGAAAAGTAAGATAAAAATACTAAATTACTTTATCTATAAATTTCCATAAGAGTAAACCCGGAATGATTGGATGAAACTTTCACATTTAATTGTGTTGTACGACCACACACATGTATAAACCAGCATTCAATTCCATATAACAGTACCAGCATACTATCAAGATAGGCCTATATTATACCATACCTTTGATGGGTTCTGTATGCGTATAACCTGTTCTACTAGTTCGCTGCTCATTGGTGGAAGCAAGTTGCCCGACGGTGACTGTAACTGAAGCTGGAATGACTGCAAAAGAAAAGACAAGATTAGGATACATTTGGTTTGAATTGGGGTTTAGAACTACTTTCAAGATTATTTTACTTAAATCACAGCTTGTCAGTTTAGGGCAGGAAAAAAACCCACATTAGTAGCATTGAATGTTGCAGCAATTGAGTGAGTGAATATGGAGTTTCCCTTGTTGCAGCAAATCTTGAGAACTGTCTGGTAGTGACAGACCAAGGATGATACCTGCATTGCCACAGGACAGACAGCACATCCTATCATGATCGCACCAGGAAGGGAACATTAGCGAACTTTGATGCCAGGCTTACTGGATGTGATTTCAACATAGGGCCCTTGGGCTCAGAAGTCCAACATTTCACCATTCAATTAATAAATTAACCTTTGGAACGGCTGCCTGGAAAACAAACTCTGTGATCGGCGTCGATGTGGAATTGGAGGCCTTCATGTTGATAACGGTGACCTCGGCCTGACCATCGTCACGACGGCAACAGAACTCCAACAGTAGGCCGTTCTTGTTGAATGCTATAAATGGCGGGAAACCTGTAAACAAGAGAAATACAGCACAACTGTAATACTTTACACAACACTTTACAGTTATTTACAGTTGCTTCTTTTCTCTCAAAATTTCATTATTTAAAAAAATATATTATTTAAAAAGATAATATTGAAAGTGCAAGATACTGAGTGCTATATTTTGAAGGGAATGTCTCTTACTGTGTTGGTCACCCTGGCCAGTCCCACCGTTCATCTGGTTACTGAGAGGTGACGTGGGCTGCATAAAGCCGCCCATCAGGTTACTTTGAAGCGGAAGCACTGAAACATTGAAGGTACCTTGATTACTTGATCACATGATTGGGAAATTAAAAAATGTATTTACATTTTAATTATTTTTCTCTATAGTTCATATAGAACAAGCTAACACTCGTAAATATGCATATTATCCATAGAAATGGTAATATTTTCATGGTAAATAAAAAAAAATCGAATTCAAATGGAAGTGTTTGCAAGTGTAGATGGTTTGAAATAATGCAGTTCAACGAGGTCCATCTAGCAAGATATTAATTAATACAATGATATTTTTATCTACAGTGTAAAAACAAGCAGAGAAATATCTTGTTTCAGAATACCTGTGTTGGCAGGTGAAGTCACAGGGCCGAGATCGCCAAGTAAATCCAACAAGTCATCGGCTCCGCTGCTTTTCACAGGCTCAGTTGTTCCGTTAGGACTAGATGGCCCATTGCCCAGGATGTCCAGAATATTGGCACTCTGTAACAAACAATGGCAAGCAATGAAGCTAGAGCAGGGTTTAGAGTTGCTTTCAAGATTTTGTCACTTATATCACGACTAGTCAGTTTAGGGCAGGCCACAACCCACAATATCGATAGCGCTGAATGTTGCGGAAAACCTGCGAGCACCGGTTGGTAGGGACAGATCAAGGATGATATCTGCATTGCCACTCTACAGATAGCGCATGCCTGTGCCTAATCCAGCAGCGAGAGTGTTAACCATGCCACGAAAATTTCCCCACAAATTCCGACATTACCTCTGGCTGTTGAATGGTGTGGAGGTCGTTGTGGATGTTGGTGCGCACCACTTTGTCCGCCACGTTGAGGAGGTCCTCCTCCTCGGCCCCGCCCATCTCTCCGTTCTCCATGATGTTGCGACACTTGTTGTGGTCCAGGAGTGGCATGTGCTCCAGCAGTGCAGTCCTCATGGCGTCGTACTTGGTGAACAGACTGGAGAACTCCACCGAGCGCTGCTGCAGTTCAACGTTTGTGTTGGAGCCGTACACTCCTATCACTTGCTGAATTAGTCTGCAACAAATTTTATACAATAAAAAATACTTTAAAATTAATTAATTTAAAAAAAAAATTAAATTGGTAACATTCAAGTAGTTACTGACAGACCAAGGATGCATTGCCATTGTACAGAATCAGGGAGATCTCGCGAATGAATTCCAAGGATCCTGGAATGATCGTAGCATATTCAAATTCTGATCAAGAGGTACGTACGACTTAGAGTTGGGGAACCTGGAGCCGAGTTTCATCAAGGCCGTGATGGCGTATTCCTTAGTGATGAGCGTGGAGTTACTTCCTGCTAGAACCTTCTCCAGAATCCTGATTACATCCTCCTCTGTCGCCTGCAAGCAATCACGTAAACTTAAACATCTCCGACTCGCATTTGCCTCAAAGGTTAAATACAAATCCATTTTTTAAATTTTGGCCTCGTAAATAATACACAAAAAGGGTGTTATTTCTAACCAAAGAAAAAGCTAGTACATACATCGAGATGACTAGTAATATTGTTATGTTACATTACAACAGTGAGCTGGTGATTATGGAGCTGCAGCACTCTTTCAACCACTTGCGACGATCGAAATGGAGTTTCTTCACTATTGTATCTGGATGACTGTTGCTCTAGTGTTATAAAGAAAATCCACAAAAACTGATCTAGTCCTCACATCGAGCGGAGTTTCGTCCTCCGTGTTGTCGGAGAAGAGCTGCTCCCCGTACTCGCCGATGCACCAGGCGGCCACCTGCACGAGCGGCTGCTGCACCTGGTCCTCTCTCAGCGCGCGGAACAGCTGGATGGCCGTGTAGCCGTGCAGCATCTCGGCCTCCGAGATCAGCTGTATCAGTATGGACACCACGTCGGACTGCAAGCTGTTCCCTGCCTGGAAAGGTATGATACACTTGTCAACATGGCCTAAATCACTGAGAGTGATTGAATATATACTTTACGTCGCAACAGGAATTTTTCACCCATAGATGACGACGCGAGTGAGTAAGTGAGCTAACAAGTGATTATGGAGTTTAACGTCACTGCAGGAATTGCGACAAAACTGGGGAGTATACAAACAAAGCATACATTTTTCAGGCACTGAAGGTTAATATTCACAGCTCTACGTCTCCCTACTGAATACTGGAGGAGGTCACTGATTTTAGTACTGGAGGATTTTACAGCTGGATGGGTGGGAACAGTTGCTCAAAAGTGCTACTGGGTGACATGACCCAGGCTCAAACCCTGGACCTCCAAGTTACGAGGCAGACTCGCTACCGCTAGACCACCGCGCTCCACATGATTGCCAGTTTCTATTGAGCGACAAGATATTCAATCTACTTACTGTTGTGAGGACTTTCATGATTGTATCAATATGCCATCTTTTGTTGGGTGCATATCTAGAAAGAACACAAACAATATTTAAATGTATGAATTTTACCGTAATTTCTACATTTCATAACACAGTAGCAGCACTGTCTAGGTATGTTTCATGCTCAATCCTCGTTACTAACATATTTGTGTCGGCTACATTATTGTGAACTGTCTTCCTTACAACTTTCATCTGAATGTTCCCATTACAATTCTATGCAATTATTCTACAATTAATTATTTGATTGAACATTTGAGACTAACAACAATTCTATACGATTATTCTCCAATTATTTAGTTCACTGAAAATTTGAGAGTATAATTTGACCAATCATGGAATTCTTGGACATATTGCTGCGGTACATGCAGACACGACATACTTGGTAGCGGCCATGATGATATTCAGGCAACAGTCGGGCTTAAACTCCATGTCGCACGTCTCCAGGAAGTGAAGCAGCTCCTTCATCATCCCGCGCACGTTGTTGGTGTTGATGAGAGCGAAGGACAACTCCACCGCACGTCTGAAACCCACAGTACAGCCGTGATTAAACATTCATATGTCATCCAATGTAAAATACTTTATGGTATTCTGGCATGCATATTCCATCCACCTAACCACCCACCCATCCATCCTACCTTCTTATGGACACATCAGGATCCTTCAGACAGTCCACAATGGTGGTTCGATGTCTCTGTACCGCGTTGTAGTCCGCCTGTACCACCCGTAGTAAAGTGTTCAGAGCCACATACCTAGACATAAAGAGAAAACACTGTAAGAACAAAGTTCAGTTATGACAGGTGAGACGAGACTACTCACAATGAAAGCTATGTATTCTTAATTTCTTGTATGTATATACAAATATTATTGTTGAATCGGCACTTTGTGTCACAGCGGCAATGGTTCAAGCACACACATTGAGTGAGTTTAACGTCGCTGCAGGAATCTTTCACCCATTTGCGACGATTCAACCATACGCAACAACTACAATGTTAGACATGGAACTCACCTAATATTCTTATCGTTATTCAACAGGAATCTTCCAAGAATATTTACTGCCAAAACCTGAAATACGAATGCGACATTTTTCACATAAATAGTGAAAATATGAAATATCGAGAATTGAAACTTACACACAGTATCATTTTCCTAGAGGGTTAAAATTTACTTATTTAACCAGTGAAACTTTCAAATTCATTATATATATTAGTTCAAATTTTTAAATGTTGCCTTTGTAACACATGTCAAATGGCAAAATGGCCAATGCCTGAATTATGTGAAGTGGATATGAACAAACGTATTACCGAAAATTGTATAAAAAAACGACATTAATCTTTTCAAAATGGCCAACCAGTAATCGGCCGTTCATGTCCATATCATAGTTAATAAAATTCGCACCAATAATGTGAACAAATGACTTAAGTTCCTTACCCTAAGACCAGCTTCAGACTGAATGCCCATAATAGTGAGAACAATCTCGTACAAAATTGCATGGCCAACATTCTTACTCGTATCCGTGTTTGTAGCAACCTGAAAAATAAATAATTAAAATAAACATTGATCAACACATGGAAAGAAAATATAAAAATATTAAAAGTTGTTTAAATTGGCCTATAAGATTACTGCAGTCTTCGAATTAATAGGGGGTATCTGTGTGACCCCATGAAAATTACAGATTTTACCACTATTAACATTGGGCCTATGGAGAACGACCCCTTTATTATTCTCTTTATTTTGAACACTGTTACTGTGATGCAGATGATTTATTTTCGTTTGCAACTCACCTGTGCCAAAATATCATTCATTGTTTCGCTGGCATCCGTGTCATTTTTACCCAGAATCCTCAGTAGTCGCAAGATCTTCACCTGTACACAAACACACATTAACATGAGATATCAAGGAGATAAAAATTCACTATTTAAAACTACCACCAGAAAGTAATTGAAAAAATTGATACTTAACAATATTCATCCTGCTCAATAAAACTAGATGTACTGTCATACCCTATCATGTCCAAGACCTGTGATTTTGATATATCCATCAAGTGTAATTTTTAATTAATTGAAATATCTCAAAATTGAGACCTAGCACATTAACTGAAAGTGTCTCAAAACTGGGAACTGTTCAGTGAAAATGTCGAAAATAGAGACCATGTAATCAAAAGTTAAAGCTTTTCAAATTTGACAAAACCAGTAAATGAAACTTAAATATGCTATCATGAAAGACATGGACATTTGGAGTACAAAGACCACTGACCTGTAGATACGGGTCACTGACGCCCGAAACGTCGTGTTCGGGGGAGTACCCAGCCATGATCAAGTTCTTCAGGATTCGGACTAGTTGGGGAACAAGCTGGAATAAAACGAATGTCATTTACCAAGAGAGTCAAAACATCCAGTAACAAGTAAATTATCATATTCGACGGGCAGTTAATACATTACAGACACTATTTTAGTACCAGACACACCATTTTAGTACTAGCTCTAGTAAATGTATTCAATCCGAAAAACCAACCCACAAGTTGTCATATTGTACAGTTATATTAGCTAACAACGATTCTTTTATACAAGTTAATATTGTAATTTTGTCACATTTGCATGCAATACTTTAGAAATACACTGTGAGGACCACAGAATGAGACGGATAGAAACAGATATTAAACCAGGCTGAAAGATTTCAACCAGCCCAAATGTGTAAAAATATACAAATTTCAACATTTTGATCGATCCCCTAATATTTTTCCATACATCTTCAGTTGCGAGTCCATAGTATAAAAATATATTACAGAACATGCAAGAAGATATACCCTTCTAATAACCAATGTATTTTTTCTTTCTATAATGAATTAGTGCTTTATGTTGTAGCAGAAATATTTCACCCGTACACGACCACTGTCTAATTAATTGTTAAATATTTTACTATTTTGTTTACACCTAGTTAGCTATGATAGGAAGCAATCACACATAGGACCATGTCTTAACCCTCAGAGTGCCACATTCTTTTATGACGTCATGACGTCACAGCCACATTAATTGTGGTAAAACACAGTGA
>JAUTBZ010132115.1:0-13993 GCA_032361785.1 Lepetodrilus galriftensis
TCGATCCTATCCATGACCATGAACATATGCTATTTCCCGCCAAAGTAAAGTTTTTAGATAGCGTAAAAGTTATGTTTAGAGGAAATGCATGAACACTTCATAATGACAGCCATTTTTAATTGTGCCTTTAAAAAGCTATACCCAAAGCTGCCCAAGTGGCGTCACTCGGATTCACATTCTAGACATGTTGAAGATGTCAAATTACCAAAAGAAACATCGTCTTGACGCCAAAACACGTCTTAGCCCCAAATTTCGCATTTAGCTGCCGGACTTAGCGCGAATGATATTAGTGTATGAACTACTGAATACAGTTCAGTTTGTGCCCAAGGCAAACTCCAGTACGTCGCGATGGCCATTTTTGTAACGCTAGCGTGAAACCGTGTTGCATTCCTTTAAGTAAATATACAGATAGATAGTATAATATGTTATTATAAGTATTACAAGTCCTGTGCTTCATCAAACACAAGATAATAAGACCCCCTGTGAAATATGAATGAATTGTGGCGTCATATTTCTGACGTCACGTCAACTTATTACGTGCTTGTCATGACTCCTACGATGAGGTATCTCTACATTACAGTTAAGTATAATGTAGATCTCAATGAAACGTTCTGGTGTGATATAGTAGCCACATGTTCTACAACTGTAATAACTTCCTTTGTTGTATATTTCTGAGATATATGCATGTTGGAGTATAATACGGAAGACATCACGTTTTGCCATATCGTATTGCTGTTGACTACAGTAGATGATAACATTAATTATCTATGTTTGTATATCATGACAACGTGACGCGCACGACTTCTGTTGACAGCTAATGCTGATAACAGATGTTGAGAGTGTTCCTGTGTGTAATATAATTATCGATATTAGTAGTTATTACATGACTACCGTATTGTTCCTGGTGAGGCGTGGCGTTATTAGCGAGGAAAGTGAGACAATAGTATACATATGGATGTCAAATACAGAATGCTGTGTCAACGAGTACAATGTATAAAATAATAGGTTCGTAGTAACAGATGTATAGCGACACGTAAATACAAGATATCGATGTCATCCTCAAAAACATATGTTGGGTCAAATTTCCCCTATATATTTTTAATATTATCTTGTTAATATTATTATTATTACTAATATTATTATTATTACTAATATTATTATTATTATTATTAGTAGTAGTAGTAGTAGTAGTAATATTAGTAATAGTAGTAGTAGTAGTAGTAGCAGCATCATCAGCATCAGCAGTAGTAGTAGTAGTAGTAGTAGTAGTAGTAGTAGTAGTAGTAGTAGTAGTAGTAGTAGTGGTAGTAGTAGTAGTGGTAGTAGTAAATAGTATTAGTAGTAGTAGTATTATTAATAGTAATATTATATCGTTGTTGTTGTTATTATTATTATTATTAGTAGTAGTAGTATGATTATGTATTTCATTTTCAGTATAAACTTAAGTAGAATGATTGAGCGATTCGACAGAATGTAAACGCGACGATGGGGCGATACTATCATTGAATGCGAGAACGGTGTAGGTCTACTGATGTAGGTCTACTGATGTAGGGGCATCTACTGATGTAGGTCTACTGATGTAGGGGGATCTACTGATGTAGGGGGATCTACTGATGTAGGTCTACTGATGTAGGTCTAACATCAGTAGACAAATAGTGCAGTCGACAGTAGATAACCTTGTAGAACTTCACTTATTGGTCAATAATTACTAAAGTGCATAGGTATTCTACTGCTAACAACTATTCTAGCATTGCGATGCGATCCATTGCTATGATGTCATAGTGCAAATGCACATCCACATCATTATACAATTGAAATCCAAGTCACAGCTGTATGAAGTGCCTATTTATCGTCTTCAATGACTAAATGCTTACTGTTATCATCTTGTAGGATAACATTGATATAACAAAAACACGGTGGAGATTAGTTACGCATATTATCGTCTAGAATTAGTTCGCTCAGCTAACTTAACAAGGACATGTATCCATCGAAGAATGACTACTAGTTGATGGTTTAACTAGCATACGTCTACCTTTACCATACGATCGTCAATGAACTACAGAAGTAAGAAGTCGGTGAAGGGGACTATTCTAGCAGTTGTAATTATAATCACCTACGATATCAATGTGCAGCTTTAAATATCCAATAACGAAGAGACATTCCGGATGTGTAAGACTGGAATTGACGTTTAATATGACTCATCTTACCGCGATACGTTTACAAATGAAATCCAATCAGTATCTGATTACAATAGTTCTAAGCATGCTCATATTACACGCTAGCTTAGAGCGTCATTGATACGTCCTTAAAAATAATAATACATTAATCGATATTGTGAGTTTGTTTTAAACACTTTAGTTAATCCATTCCATTGTCGATGGTATGCTCTATGGAGTTTGGTTGGACGAACCACGGCGCGATGGTTCGGATAAACGTCAGCTCAGCATCCGCGGAACCGACCAAGCTGGAGGTGCCCCCCGCGTATGAAACGGATACGGTAGTTCTAATGCGTGGACGGTCTAGATAGCATGGCACCAGAACAACCTGGCTAGTGTAGTAACTGAGCACGGCCGTGAAGAGAGATATACCGCGAGTACCAGTGCGTGCACCATATCGATCCCCGTGGATATAATATACGTCAGCTGATTCGGAGCGAGTGTCACGGGTATGGTGCTACTATATATATGAAGACATGCTTGTGGTTACTGTGTAGTGGTATACGGGTCCAGACCTAGTTCAACTTCATGTTCGGAGTTAATGGTTTCAAAGAACGACCGCTTTGGTATGTATTATTCCTGATACTTGTTTAAAGGTAAATGGTATTAGAAAATAGGGCTAGTGGTTCCTAAGAACGACTTATTTGGTATGTGTATCATTCATGCTACTTGTTTAAAGGTAACTGGCATGTGAAAGGCATACTATCACAGATTAATCTAAATAATGGTCCAGCATGGTTTTACCTGAAAATAAATACATTTGTTTTAACTACAGTACTTAATACAACCAGTTACTTATTCCACATGTATCAGTATTTATCAATATTTTAATATTTATATTACAATGCATATTAAATATATCAACGTTCCCATATGTATGCCAGTGATCGTGAAAGGTTACTTTGACCATGTTAAATGCTTAGAGTTATTCCACTTAGTCAGGAAAGTAAATGGAATGTGAGATTTTACGATATTTTATTCGGGTTATTTAAGAATTGTAAACTGCAATGGAATGTTACCTCACCTACAGCGGTAAACATACATATGGAGGAAGGATAGCGAGTATATGTATACTAATAGTAAGTACTTTGCATTTCAACTCCATTTCAGTCCAAAACGACAACGTAATCTGTGATATTATGCCTTTACAGGTAACTGGTATGTAGAAAACCAAATTATATCACGGTCATTCAAGAGCTAGTGTTTTCAAAGAACGACCGCTTTGGTATGCATCATTCATGCTACTTGTTTAAAGGTAACTGGTAGGTAGAAAATCAAATACAATCTATCAGGATAACTACAGAGCTAGTGGCTGCGAATAACGACTGATATGGTATGTATTATTCCTGAGCTACTTGTGTAAATACAACTGGTATTGTCAACCAAGAGCATTCAAGTACGTGTAACTGTATGCACATTTGTGAATTATGATGTTATGGTTAGAAAATATTATATGTAAATGTTATGTAATCTCCGCTTTCATATGAACTACAAATGTACATGGGCCTGAGGCTTACTTACATGAAATATACATTATTATTATTAACTGGTATGTAGACAATCAAGTGATCAGTAATTCAGGGTAATACAGGATAATACAGGGTAATACAGGATAATACAGGGTAATACAGGGTAATACAGGGTAATTGTGTAGATGCTCCGTCGGCAAATATCGTCGCAAATGGGTGAAAGATTCTCGCAGCGACGTTAAACTCCATATTCTCTCACTCACTGTCTGAAAATAAGTTTTCGTTGCGTTCGGATATTCGTAAGCTGCACGTACATCGTATATAGTCTCTCCTCGCGTTTCCATATGAACTTATCAAATCAAACCACAAACACGTCACAAACGGATCCTTAAAACGTCTCCAAACCTGGTCCACCAATGCAGTAGCGATTAGGGCATTGACGATTCCACCTACTAAATAAATACATATCATTTTACTAATAACATACCCCGAGAATAAAGAATACCGCCAAATGGGGAGAGTCTTAACACCTCCAATTGGGAAAGTCTTAACACCTCCAATTTGGGAAGTCTTAACACATCCAATATTGGGAAAGTCGTTAATGGGAAAGTCTTAACACCTCCAATTGGGAAAGTCTTAACACCTCCAATGGAGTCTTAACACTTCCAATTGGGAAAGTCTTAACACCTCCAATTGGGGAAAGTATTAACAGCTAATTGGGAAAGTCTTAACACCTCCGATTGGGAAAGTGGGAGGAGGCTAGAGCGGAATTAGTACACGCACAGTATTGGTGCTATTACTGATGACAAATCGTTGGTCGCACAGGCGTATTGTTCGCGGCATTAGCGAACCGTGTATATCATCGTTAGCAGTGGCGTTAGTGGAACTAATTCACCCGTAGATCACCTACAGATCTTGTTGGATCTAAATTTGATGTGAAGACCTCATTACTTAACGACTGCTAGGGATAAATGTTCTTGATATCGCGCCGCTCTAATTGTTGACGTCATCTACGAGTCGACGTCGAAGTCATCTACGAGTCGACGTCGATGTCATTTGAACTTTTTAAATAGCTTAAACGATGGAAAATAATGGAAGGGTAGAGCGATAGAGAGAGAGAGAGATAGATAGAGAGAGAGAGAGAGAGAGAGAGAGAGAGAGAGAGAGAGACACACAGAGAGAGAGAGACAGAGAGAGAGACAGAGAGAGACAGACAGACAGACAGTGAAACAGGGAGAAGATAACGAGTGAGAGAGAGAGAGAGATAATAGATGAGCATGCCATTCCTGTTCGGCAAATAACGTTACAAACTAATCTTCGCAAATAAATTGAAATTCATGATGGTTATTCATTCATCGGTCTCGGACGACGCTCGCGAGAGTACTGTTCTGTGTAGTCTCTCAGTTAGTCAATGCACGTATGCACGAAGTAATTTACTTTGTATAGCCTCGAAACATACCAGTGGCATGGCAGCGTAGTGATACATGAGCTGCGAATGTTTACAGTTGTATTGGAGTTGAACCTCATCACGCGCCATTGCTGCCAGATTGCCGCCATCTTTTAAGAAAACTGAAAGTAATTCCCATGCAACTAAAACTCGCACCTATTATCATTAAGTAATGGGACTATATTAATTAGAGACTAATTACAGGAAGTGCAAACCACGCATGCGTGCAAAACTGGCGATACGCTACACGCCTAAGCTGTGTACATGTGTAGATAACCAACGATGCAGACCCATTGAAACTGAATCATTAAACATAATACAGTTATTATAATAAGATCAGCGGTGTGCACATCGTATGGACTGCATTGTTCGTGTCAGAAGGGCGGATTACCACATCGATACTACAATAGGAACACGAGCGAACAGCGGAAGTCGTGGACATTGCTGACGGCGTGGTGCGTCCACGGGAAATGACGTGCAGGTCGTGCAGGTCACTGGGTGCTGTCTGGGCAGGATTGCGTGTATATATACGCGTCACAATCAGAGCATGGTGGACTCGTTCATGCAACAGGAGGTCTTAACGGTTTGATAGGTTGCACAGTTAATATTAATCCTAGTCTAGACTAATGAACATTGACGCCGATGCAGACTAATAAACAGACAGCTAACAGTCATGTAGTCACGCCACGATCTATCGATATTGGCACACATATCGGGAGATAATCTGATTTGTATGTGGATGTTTACACATACTGAGAGGTAAATACAGGTATTCTAGACTAGTAAGATAATATATGACACCACATACAATTCAAAATCAGCATGGTAATATATACATGCAGACCGTCACTATACATGGCACTACACACGGCATCCTCGAACCACAGGCTAGTATGACTAATCATAACCTCCGTCGAGGTGTAGTCATAATAGCCCGTGGTTCGAGGATGTACCATGTGACATAAATTGACTCATCCCAATATCACGTGACACTAAGTATACCTGTATCCAACACATCATGCATATGTCTATCTATAACACTACGGGACAGAGGGAATGATTGTTAAAGCAAACATGTCTTGTGTACGCGTGTTGTTGTTGTAGCCTCGAAATTACGAAACAGTCCGTGTAAACTTTCATTACATTCTGAAGCTCAAACTATATAGGAGCACGGTGGTCTAGAGGTAGCGAGTCAGTCTAGCTCATACCATCGTGTAGCACTCTTGAGCAAATTGCTTAGATCCACACTGCTCCAGGCAACCCAGCTGTGAATGGGTACCCGGTAGGAAGATATGGAATTGTGAATGTAAAACAACTTCTAGCGCATTAACTGGCAGCTTGGGTTGTATACTCCCCAGGGAGTTGTGAAAGTAACATTAATGCACATTCATTGACCGGGGTAATACTAACGTAGTGCTATGAGCATGCTTCTGAAGCATGGATTTGGCGCAATATCAATGCGCTTATTATTATTATTATTATTATATACAGAAATGTGTGGACACAACTTCGAGTTGCACCTGAAATCGTACTCAATAGTTGATCAATACAGTTTCGTAAGCTCAGAGCAATGATCATGGTAGGGTGAAACCAGCGACACTCAACCCACTCGAACTCAATCAATCACTTTCTGCGTCCTTGCTCCTGGCATCTGTCCGTACTAGATTATGTCCGTACTAGATTCTGCTTAGCATTGAACCATGGTCTGTGCGATCATTTGCTTCTAATTGATTATATGTGGACATGAATATGACCAGCTGTAATTTGTGCCGTTATTACTGTTCCCATTATACCGGGAAAGGACGACTACATTGATAATGTCAATTTATTTTAATACTCTACGTGAAACGTTTGTAGTAGTATTGATAAATTACCTTGCTATACACTGTAGTAGTGTCCATGGAAACAATATGATCAGCTAGCGTGCGAGGTCAATGATGTATTGGCATTGACAGTTCGTTGACCCCTTTCATCTGTGCCAAATCCAAACAATATAGTGTCATGGCATGTCAGATAGACGGTGTAAATGAGCTCCGCACCAATCAAGTCAAATATTGGAATATGTCATGTCAACACTTTACAGACACGAGTACTAATCGAGGAGTACCTCACACAGTGAAGAAACCATTATGGCGTCCTTCTAGTCGCCGATACTTCACAATCTATTCAGAATTACCGGTTTTCGATAAAGTAAGTTTAGATCGATTCACTTCGCGGAATAAATCAAACAAAACTTACAGTTGTAGACTTTCCTACATTATAGGTATGTACTTGTCCCATGAAGAATCACCAATCCGAATGAAAATACAACACTAGGATGAAAAGTATGACCACAGGTTTTGACTACATGTCTCATGTCACGTACCTGAATCACCGTTACCTGTATTCGATAATTCTGATAAGTTCGCAGTCACAGTAAATTCGGTTTGGTAGAACCGGGTTTCCTCTCACCACGAGTGCTACCGATCACGTATGAGAGTAGACAACTTTCTTCCGTAAGTACAAGAAGATCCTGTGTATGTGTTATTTACAATAATTATTATGCTTCATTTTCTACTATAGCGTTTAAACTCATTCCATACGTTTAGTTTGAAAATAGCTGAAATGTCGCTTGTAGTTTCACCGATGTTTCTAGAATTTGTTCTCGAAGTATCAGAACATCTCTCTTTATAACGCGATACATCCGTAAACCAAGAATTATCGAAAATAGATGTCGTTCGAAAAGATTAATGGTAATCGGACTATACAGAAGATAAATGGACGATTACAACCTACGCACGGTAACATTGCGTGTTTATTTAAAATTAAAATAATCAAATCCACTTACGTAATGAAATTCCTATAAAATGTCAAGAAATGATTGTTATAGTTATAGCGCAGTGAAACCGTAAATGTGATGTGGACGTAAACCTTTGACCTGTTCCCACGTACGTAATGTCTAAGGACATGCAAAAACAACGCGGCTAAATTACATAATTATACTATGCTCAGCCTAGACGTCCATATATCAACCTAGTCTCAGAAATAGCTGTTTTACCAGCACAATAGTACTATACCTCCCGGTACGGCGGTATTATTAACTATCTTACGACGAGTTACGATATTTTACGTGCGTTTTGCAATTGCTATAATTGTTAACCAAACTAACGCTACGCACCATTCCATGTCTGAAACCTAGCTAGAGATCAATTGTGTCAGAAACCTAGGCTTAACTAGAGATTCATGTGTGTGTCAGAAACCTAGGCTAGCTGGAGATCATGTACTAGATATAGTGTGTGTCAGAAACCTAGGTTAACTAGAGAGCATGTATGTGCTAGAGATAGTGTGTTTCAATAACCTAGGTTAACTAGAGAGCATGTGTGTATGTGCATAAAACCTAGGCTTTTCAGCGACAAGAGTCGAGTCGAAGTAACCATTAACGGTGGTACGCTGTGCGATCATTTCACTAGTTGCCTATTTGACACTACACACACCACTACGAACACTACATACACCTCTACGAATACTGCATACAGCACTACGAACAATACATACACCACTACGAACACTACACACACCACTACGAACACTACACACGCCAATTCCTTATCTGGACGCTGAAGGGACGCGAACATTGTCATAGCGTGCATGTGCGATCGCTGCCATAGCGTACAGGTGCAACCTCCCACTGTTGAATCGAAAATCGCAACGGACGTTCTAGGTATAGCGAGTCTTGAAACATTTGCATACATTACTAACACCAGCGGGGGAAGGCACGGCACACATGGATCTATAGAGAAACTAGATCGCTGAGACCGTGCCCCGATTCTTATTCGATAGCCTACTGTCAATCAACTAGGAATAATTCCAGTAAGATAAGGGAGGTTGTTCTTGTTTAATCTACTGTTTTGGATGTCTTCCCACGCGCACCGCAGAGAAGTCGCACTAAACGTAATTGACGGAGAATGCCACATGACATATGTATGCCACAGTGTGTGTCGCGATCTCATCTTATGTAAAACTCTGACGGGGATTTACGAAGCCCTCTGTACCTGCTAGGCAGGATCGAACGGAAATCTCCGATTTATCGTTGTGTAGACGGAGATAAGTGGTCGTAACTGGCGGCCAATTGATGGATCAGCTCCTCGTGAGAATCCATTTGTAAAAAAAACGCCTGAACCAGACGGAAGGATATACGCCACGGAAGATTTCTGTAGACTCTAATCCGACGAGTCAGCGGGAAGTCTCCGCCTGAATACAGTCCGACACCGAGCATATATGATCCGAAAATTACCGGAGTCAAAGTAGCTTTATTTTATTTTTTAAAGGACAGTAACCAAGTTGTTATGATATATTTTGAACTGGTACGACAACCAATGGAACATCTGTTCACGATCCATAAAATCAATAGCTGGTAATAGCTGGTATACAGGGAGAGAGTATGTCGTAGGATGCTCAGTTGAGCGACACTGGCCACGCGCTTTAAAGCCTTGTTGCTCGCTGTTTGTCTTTCAGATGCGATGTGCAACAATCGGTAAGCGGACGATCTGCCCGTGACCAGTCAGAGTGGCGGAGCCCTGCCCGACGGAAGCAGTGGACGTTCGCGGTTCGGAATCTAGATGAAATGAAGACTACGACCTACAACTGACAATGGATGTACTGTGCAACTACACGGAACACGAGGCGTTCCCTGGGTACCCCGAGCGCCCTGTTCAAGCAATTGTGGGGATGCTGTCGTTCTTATGTTTTCTTGGAACCACCGGAAACGCGATGGTATTGTACGTGTACGCCCGGAAGAAGAACAAACTCCCGTCGACTATTTTCATTATATCCCTGGCGGGGACGGATCTGAGTGTGTGTGTTCTCGTGATGCCGTACACTATGACCGTGGAGTATTTAGACTACAAACTTTCCTACGACTTCCTCTGCAAGTTGTATCTCTTCTTGATAACTAGCAATGTGCCTGTGTCCGCCTTCATCATGGTGGCAATCGCGGTGGACAGGTATCTGTGTATCTGTCATCCTCTTCTTCATTTCATGGACGCAAGACGCGCTAAGCTTGTACTAATGTCGCTGGTGTGTTTCTCCTGCGCTCTCGGAGTAATAACTGCCTTGGCCTACGGTGTGTACCACTATTACCCGAAGACCGTGGGCTTGTCTGTGCACAACTTCAACCTGAGTCAAATCCGCGTCAATATCACTGACGACTCTGTCATTACCTGTTCAAATTCCACGGATCCTGTTTCAAATTGCTCGTTGGAATTACTGAATTCCCTCTCAAACTGTTCTTACGAAATCGCGACGGAGAAAGTCATTGAATACAACGGTGTGTGTTCCCCAAGTGAGATCATCTTCTCGAAGGTGTTTCGGAAGACGTACCAGAAGCTGTACGCTGGGATATTTCTGGTTGCCTTCGTGGTTGTGTTCGTGTTGTACATCCTCATCTATAAACTTGTTCTGGAGCGGAGGACGAAGAAGATGCGACAGCGACGCAAGACGATGTCTGTGTACAGAGAAACATCCATGGTGGAGACCGAAGAGTCCATGGTGAACGGAAACTCCCGAGGTAGGCAGCTAACGAGATCGGAGAGGAAAAAGGTCCATCTGGACAAGGACGGGTGTATCAAAGAGAAATATTGGCTGGCCAACATTAGAACAGCGTTAATGCTGTTCGTTGTAACTTTGGTGTTCATCATCGCCTTTTTACCATCCTGGTTGATGGCCCACAGGGTGGTGACCTTTAACCCAATCGTGTTCTATCTCTACTTTGCCTATAACGTTTCAAATCCTATTATATATGCCTTCATGAACCCCACGTTCAGGCGCGAGCTAAAGGATGTGGTCAGCTGTAAGAAGTGTATGGACCCGTGACGAGTGAATTGAGCGCGTCGTTGTTGGATGTGGACCCATAGCTATATACCGGTGTGTAAGGACCTGTGCTGAGAGCAAGTGCGATATTATTGTTTCATTGTTGACGGTACGTATTCTGCAGCTAGTATGGGTTGCTGGGGGAATACATTGACCAGATTTATTTTCCGTCAAGAACGCTCTCCAATTTAAAGTTTAGTATGGAAAAAGCTACATTCTCATTGCTCATCGTTGTATGCGTGATTTTTCATATAAATATTGACTCGGAATTGTCTGTGATGTTATGCCTCGGGTCAGATTTCTAGATCCTCCCACGTTTCCTACACGGCAGTTGTGTCTCTTCTTCGTGAATGTTCAGTGTAAAGTAATTACACATTGACACCAATTGAACTTATATGGAATGTAATACACGTGTGATTGTTTCGAGTATGTGTGTGTCTGCGCGCGCGCGCGCGCGTGTGTGTGTGTGTGTGTGTGTGTGTGTGTGTGTGTGTGTGTGCGCGCGCTAGTGTGTATGTTTATTATGAAAGTGCGTCGGATGCAGTAGACTATCCAATGACATGTACAATATAAAATATCAAATATCCTTGTCCGGATCTTTCTAGGATCGTAGTAGCTCACCTGGCCGTCGGGTGTTCCGGAGAGTCCCTGTGCAGGACACCAAACCGTCGAGTAAGCACATCGATACGAGATTGTATTATGTGTCGCGAATATCCATGAACATCTTAGTGTGTGTAGTATGCATAGAACATCTACAGGACAGCATACGGAATGATACGCAGGGTGTCCTACTAGGGTCCGAGGCAGGGTATAGTTTCTCGAAGCTCTCATTCTACCAGACCATAACGACTCGCGTAGCGATCTCTTAATACATGTGGATCGTGCACGTACGACTGAGAGCGCGATAGTGAATATGAGAGCTTCGAGAAACGATACACTGGACATCTAACGTGAATGCTCAGAGCAGGACACGCGAGGTGAAATCGTCCTGCTAGGATCATGTTAGTACTCTGGAACAGGACACCTACCTAGTGTTGCTGTGGAGATATCCGTGAAATGATCTTCAGGGGATTTGGCTGTGGATGTATTATAAGCTGCGACTAGTGAAGTTAATGTAAACTAAGACTATATATAGTAAAATGTGAACTGAGACTAGTGAATGTAAACTAAGACTATATAGTAAATGTGAACTAAGACTAGTGAATGTAAACTAAGACTATATAGTAAGAGAACTAAGACTAGTTAATGTAAACTAAGACTATATAGTAAATGTGAACTAAGACTAGTGAATGTAAACTGAGACTATATTATAGTAAATGTGAACTGAGACTAGTAAATGTAAACTAAGACTATATAGTAAGAGAACTAAGACTAGTTAATGTAAACTAAGACTATATAGTAAGAGAACTAAGACTAGTGAATGTAAACTAAGACTATATAGTAAACGTGAACTGAGACTAGTGAGACCAGGGGACATGTACTTTACGTCGGTCATTACACTGTAGACAGATATGTCAAAGTCACGTCCAGTCCAATCCAATCTGACCGTCACGAATGCAACCCACAAGATCATGTCGAGCTCGTGGATACATGGTATTGCTGCAAATGACGAAGGTATTGCTGCAAATGACGAATGTCTATGTCTCCAGTGAAATATCGTAAATGTAAAACACAACGTGAAACCAATACGAACTGACATGGATAATGCTATGTTTCCTATACGCTGCCACAGTGAACATGCTAGTACTTTATTTAGTAGACGGTAATGACCCTTTGCTAGACGGTCCTATGGCAAGTACTGACCGCGTGGTCTCTGGTACGGGTCTACACGCTCTGGTACGGGCCTACACGCTCTGGATACGGAGAGCGGAACTACTTGTAGCGTTACCATTCCAGCCTTGTGCCGTGGCGATATATCTGAGGCACGTTATACTGTGAACAACTATCGCAGCCATCCTCGTTCTGTGCTGCTTCGTCTGCCTCCGTAAGCCTGGCAACGACTGGGAACTAACTCGCTGTGTGCGGATCGTTATGTTTCTGAGTGCGTTTGAGTTTTTTCATTTTATTTATTGTTTCATTTCATTATTTTAACATTTATAATGTTTTTGGTTGTTAAGATTGCATTGTATGTATTGTTTTTGTCAGTGGTTCTGTTGTCGTTATTGTTTTTATTGTTCTTGATCATGATTTGTGTTCCTTCTTCCTGTTATTTGGTCCATTGCACAATGTTCAACCCTAAAACTATAGTCGTTCAAAAATATCACATTCAATGTCCTGAATTTCCAATGTCCAAGTACTGTAAGTGCGAGTACGGGATGATACGTGGCTTGCGTGTTGGCGTAGGACTTGGGTAATGGCGGCGGTGTATCACTTCCGGTATAGACTAGATGTTGCCCATTCTAAAATAAATAGAAAATAACGAAAATTAAAACAGCAGAACAACACAACACTTTCGTCTAAGTGATATGCAGTTAATAATGTTTAATGTGTTAATACATGGTAATACGAACACGACTGTGTTGGTGCATGGTAATACTATAATGACTGTATTAGCACATGACGGTATTAGTACATGGTGATACTATAACGACTATGTTAGTATAGGGTAATATTATAATGACTGTATTAGTACATGATGATAATATAATGACTGTGTTAGTACAGGGTAATGGTATAATGACGGTATTAGTACATGGTGATACTATAACGACTATGTTAGTATAGGGTAATATTATAATGACTGCATTAGTACATGATGGTAATATAATGACTGTGTTAGTACAGGGTAATATTATAATGACTATCAGTACAGTTTAATCATATAATGAAATGTATTATTACAGGGTAATAATATAATGACTGTGTTAGTACAGGGTAATATTATAATGACTATCAGTACAGTTTAATCATATAATGAAATGTATTATTACAGGGTAATAATATAATGACTGTGTTAGTACAGGGTAATATTATAATGACTATCAGTACAGTTTAATCATATAATGAAATGTATT
>JAUTBZ010132126.1:0-30320 GCA_032361785.1 Lepetodrilus galriftensis
AATACAAACCAAGCCGCTTGGTCAGGCCTTGTAGGCCGACACCTTACAAAGTAAAGGGTTTTAACCTTTTTTTCAAAACAATCAGTCATCGTAGACAGTATATGCCACTGGCTTCAGGACAAATGCCGTCTTGGGACTTATAACTTAACTGGCATCTAGTGTGCATGCAGGTTAAAACCCTGCACTTAATTTCGATGCGGCCTACAATGCCTGTCGAGCGCATTTTTTTACTTAATCAGTATGGGTAACGCTAGCTGGGTATTTTTAGAATAACTTGACATTTAAAATGTACAATCAAGATCCTATATCAACCGCTAAATTACAAATAAATCCAAATTTTACATTTTTTTTCGCTCCAAAAGAAAACATCAACAAGGCTTAGTCCCTTGAAATTGCATTTCGATATTTGATTCTCCTTTTCTTTTGAAACTGTAATTTCAAGTCTCCATTTATATTCTGATAAGAATCAAGTCTTATCCAATTCCCCACGGAATCATAAATATAATCCATTTTACTAAATTTATTCTCAACTAAATTCCCAAATTTATCAAATTTATTTGATTGATCGAGTTTAAAATTAATAACCGAAAAAGACGACCCCAATTGCTCTCCACTTCTTGCCAAGGTAAACGAATAATACATATTATTTTCATAATCATAAAATATGGAGTCGCAAGAGTATTCAGGCATTATCCAAGAGATAAATTCAGGAATTGTGTCATAACTTGATTTAATCCTATCACCTTTTGAGTTGTAAACAAAATTACGGGTAAATAATATGGAATCCATTGTATTGGTTGCGGTAGTCTGCGTCAAAAAATTCTTATCATACAAGAAGCTAAGCTTCATAGTATCTGGAAAATTAAATTCTCTGTTTGCTTTACTAATAATAATGGCCCTGTCAAATTTATTTACCGATTTTTTAAAAAACTCAATAGATTCTTTAAAGACATTTTCATTATCAAAAAAAGTTATCTTTTGGGGCATTCCTACTTCATTTAGATCATAAATAGATCTTGTCGTTTGTGGCTTTTTAGAAAAATAACTTGTATACGTTACAACAACTTGCTCGATATTAGATGAGTCTATTAATTTCAAATAAGCATTTGGTTCAGAATAAGACAAGTATTGACTCATTACACTTGCATGATAAAAAACAAACATCGTTAGTAACAATATTTTTTTCATTTTTCTTCAAATTTTAAGATGGTGAATAACACTGTTTTATTCAAAAATCAATCTATTCATTTTTTTTCTTTTTGTATTTATATAATTTCCCATTTATCGGTAGTTTAAAAGAACCCGTTGACACCAACCTTCATCCCAAAAAATACAAACCAAGCCGCTTGGTCAGGCCTTGTAGGCCGATACCTTACAAAGTAAAGGGTTTTAACCTTTTTTTCCAAACAATCAGTCATCATAGACAGTACATGCCACTGGCTTCAGGACAAATGCCGTCTTGGGGCTTATAACTTAACTGGCATCTAGTGTGCATGCAGGTTAAAACCCTGCACTTAATTTCGATGCGGCCTACAAGGCCTGTCGAGCGAGTTTTCTTTTACTTAATTAATATGGGTAACGCTAGCTGGGCATCTTATCTATTGTTACTCATTTTTTCCGAATTTGTACTTTATGCCTATTTTTGAAAAGATTGTCTTAAATTCTAAATCGTATGGTGAATAAGCACCTGTTATTTCATTGTTTGAAAGACTGTATGATCGTAAATATAACGTTGAACCATTAGTCAACTCATTACTAAAACTTAAACCCAAACTTAAGAAAAATCTATTTGATAAACGATAATCACATCCAAGTTCGCTCTTAAGCGTTAAAGTTGGAGCTTCAGATTTATTCTGCACTAATACTCCGATTGTTTGATCTTTTAGCAAAATTAACTCAGCTGAATTATTTCCTACATCTGCCTTTGATTTTGTTGGTCCATACGAAAATCCAAAGGATTGTTTGAAAAATAAATTTAGTTTAGAATGCTTATTTGAATTAAGCTTTACCCCAAGAAAAACATCAAACTGTTTTACTTTTAATCCAATTTTACAGTTCCTACAGGAGTTGTCAGTTATCATACTATCAATACTCCAATACCTTAATGCTCGTGTACTTTGCCCAAATGAAATTGAATAATCGAGATATTGACCAGCATCATAAAGTATTTCAAAATCGTACCTATAGGGTTTTTCAATATGCAATATAGATTTTTCAGCACCTAGCGGAATAATCAAAGGCCCGTAAAGATTATAATTATTTGACCTTGTTTGCATATCATATCCAATTGCTGTATTTATTTCTATTGATAATTTCGCACCTATTTGACCATCAATGTTTCCTACTATTACAATGATGTTTAGGATTACAAGAAGAATTAGTAATTGTTTTTTCATTTTTGCTTTGTTTTAATTAATGATGAGTAACAAGGTTATATCCACCACAATTCAATAAAGTGGTCAGTAAAATCTTTTGTGTTTTTTAGTTTTGTCAATTTATTTTGTATTTGTGATAGATAACGTCCAATGGTATGCAGCGTAGTCTGGCGATAGCCGACTATGATGTCATACCTAATGTTGTCGATAGTGTTTATTTCTTTTCAATTCTATTTTGTTCGATTCAATTGTTCTGAGCGGCCATGAAACTTTTTGTCCTTCACAGCCATAAACATACATTTCTTTATTAAATTCTACTATTGCTTCTATTCGATAATCACCTTCCCTTTTAGGAATTGTAACAATTAGTCTTTTTCTTTCATTCTTTGGAATTTTAATTAGAGAATCTCTGTTCCAGAGATCTTTATGTGGATTCTTTGAATAATCTTCCATTTCAAAAGCTAAACTTTTATCTAATTTCATAGGCATTGCACTCCATAAAAATTTACTATTGCTAATTCGTGCAGTATCTGCTACGTATCTTTCCCTTATTACTGGAACTTTCATTTTATTAGATTCTCCATGAAAATAGATATCAATTGGAGATTTATTCACCGCCGTAACTTCTATTACGATAAATGAAGTGTCTTTATCATATTTTTTTAGTTGTTGGCTTGGTTCAATATATAGAAATACAGCATGAATAATTGTATCGTGATAACAACTTCCTTGGTAGTGATTTATTTCCCATTCATTTTCATGAACTAAAAGAGTATTTTGTCCATAGCCTATTTTGACTATTACCATTAACATTATTAGGAAGATTATTTTCTCGGTCATTATTTTTTACTTTTCATTATCGACAACAAGGCCATATCCACCACAATTCAATAAAGCGGAAGTTTGTTAATGCTACCCACAACTAATTGATTGTTAACAAAATATCCGCATAAAAACGTTTGTACACGGATAATTATACGTTTACAAACGCAAGTAAACGTTTATCACACGCTAAATTACGAAATTAATCCCAGCTTTACTAGTTTTTTGTTTTTTGACCAGGAGCTGCCAAAATCAAAGCCTAAAGAGCTTTTCATCACCAAACCGACTTAAGGAGAAAACAAGACTGCAAAATCACCAAAACTACTTAATTTAGGGTATAAAAAACAAAATACTTACCGTTTATTAAGCAATATTTTGAGCAAAATATAAGTTATTAGCCCCATGTCTTAAAGTTTTTATAAATTCGCATCTTATAAGGAATAATTCTCATACTTTTGCACTAGGAAATCACGGGATTATTCCTTATCCATAATCATAGGTTCTACGAATCCCCCTTATCGTAGCCAGAGATAAAAACTTATAATACCATGCTCACAAAATCAATGTTTACGGCTTTTTTAGCCTTTTTCTTTGCTATTTCGCTTTTTGCGCAAGAGACCACCGTCTTTAATGAAGCCAATCTCTCCTACAAACGGGGAATGGATTTCTACGAGAAAGGACTTTATGGCCAGGCACAAGCGGAGTTCAGATACGCTTACAAGCAGCTCGAACCTGTCAATGAGCCCAATTGGAACGCACTGAAAAAAGAAGCGGAGTTGTACTACGCCAAATGCGCTGTCAACCTAAAGCAGCCAGAAGCAGAGAAGCTTATTTCGTCTTTCTTGGCGGATAACTCCCCTAGCCCCGCTGCGGCTAAAGCCGCTTTCGAAATCGCCAACTATTACTACAATAGTAGCAAGTACAAAGAAGCGTATAATTACTTCACCTTGCTCAATCCTTCGGACTTAAGCCGCTCACAAATGGCGGAGACAAACTTCAAAATGGGGTATTGTAGCTTTGTCCAAAAGAAATTTACCCGTGCGGATAAGTTTTTTGCGCAAGCGAAAGCCAATCAGGAAAGCAAATATTACTTCCCTGCTAATTATTATCATGGAATGATTGCCTTTTTTGGTGGTAATTTTGATGAAGCAGTCAGTGCCTTTAAAGTGGTCGATCGCTCTAGAAAATATAAGCCTTACATTCCTTTTTATCTGGCACAAATCTACTTCAGTCAAGGAAAATATGACGAAGTGATTGACTATGGCTCAAAAAGAGTCAAAGGAACTGGCGTTCGCAAAAAGGGAGACATCAATCTTTTAATCGGTAAGTCTTATTATGCTAAAGGAGAGTTTGACAAAGCACTACCCTACCTAGAATCTGCCGCTAAGAAATTAAATAAAATGACGCCTGAAGATTTTTATCAATTGGCGTTTACACAATACCGTGCAGGAAATTGCGAAAAATCAATCAAAAACTTTTCTCAATTAACCAAGCAAAAATCTAAAATTGGACAATTAGCGATGTACTACATGGCCGATTGTAACATCAAACTAGGTAAGAAATCTGATGCCAGAAATGCACTTAAAAAGGCTTCCGAACTGGATTTTGACCAAAAACTTCGCATTGACGCACTATATAACTATGGTAAGCTGTCCTACGAATTGGGTTATGACATGGATGCGTTAAGTACTTTTCAGAAATTATCTGGTAATAGCAAGTACGGTGCGGAGTCCCAAAAATTCATGAGTGCCATTTTCTTAAATACCAGAGATTATGCGCGCGCCTTGAATATTTTGGAGAATCTGCCAGACGAAGCGAATACACCGAAGATGAAAGAGACTTATCAAAAAGTTGCTTTGTATCGTGGTATCCAACTGTATAACAATATGGATTTGGATGGTGCTTTGCGCTATTTTGAAAAATCTAGATCTAAAGCCAACGATCCTTATTCTACCGCTATCGCTTATTTTTGGGAAGGAGAAATTCTTCATCAAAAAGGAAAATTCAAGCGCTCTAAAGAAAAGGTGGGGCAATTTTTAGCGAAAGCGAAAAACCTTAGAAATCTCCCAGAAGAATCTTCTTACTACGCCGGTAATTATCTTCAAGGCTATAACTACCTGAAACTCAAGGACTATAGTCGGGCTTTGAAGTATTTTCAGGCAACAAGCGCAGAGATTCGTCGCCAATCAAGCTTAATTGATAGCAAATTTGTGAAAACAAAAATGCTCGGTGACGCTATTGTTCGGGAAGGTGATTGCTACTTCAAAAAGAATCAATACAGCAAATCCATCAAATTATATGATGAAGCCGTTCGCAAACGCTACCCTGACTTTGTCTATGCCTTATATCAGAAGGCCATCGTACAGGGCTTGCGCGGAAAAACAGTGGATAAGATCATCTCCTTAGAGAATCTTGCGAAAAATTATCCTAATTCTCCTTATGCGGATGATGCCCTTTTCCAAACGGGTGTCACTTACATGGAGATTGATAAAAATTCTCAAGCCAAAAGACCTCTGAAAAAATTGGTCAAGGACTATAAAGGAAAGTCTCCATTATACAATCAATCATTGCTTAGATTGGGACTGATTGCCTACAATAGTGATCAATATGATGTCGCAGCAGATTATTACAAGCGGGTATTTGCCAACAACCCAGAAGCGGATGAATCCAAAAGTGCTTTGGCTGCTTTGAAAGAAATTTATGTCACGGAATTGGGGCAACCCGAAAAATACTCTGCTTTCTTAGAGACCATTCCTGGATATAAAGTGACAGATTCTGAAAAGGATCAACTCGCTTTTTCTTCAGCAGAAAGCCAATATGAAAATGGTAATTATGCGAAAGCGGTAAAGGCTTTTGGAAAATACTTAGACAGATATCCGAATGGTCAAAGTTCGTTGAAAGCGCATTACTTCAGGGGAGAATCTAATGGCCAACTCAAAAAGTATAACGATGCGTTGAAGGATTTTGAAGCAGTCGTCAAAAAAGGAAATAGTAAGTATTATTTAAAAGCTGTCGAAAAAGCGGCGTCCATTGCTTACAATATCAATCAAGATTTTCCCAAGGCGTATGGCCTTTATAAAAAGTGGGAGACCGCTGCAATTACTCCAGAGAAAAAATTGGATGCACAACAAGGTGCCTTACAATGTGCTTACCGTATCCATGACGAAAATGCGGTCAAATCTATGGCGATCAAGATTGCTAACAATCCAAATGCGACGGATGGGCAAAAAGCCATCGCTTTTTTCTACCAAGGAAAATTGGCTTTCGATAATAAAAATTACGATGTAGCCACCAAGGCTTTGAACAAGGTGACACGTCTAAGCGATACAGAAGAAACGGCTGAAGCCCGTTATTTGATTGCCTACATTTACTATGTGCGTCGGGAATTGGATATCGCTTCCGCAATCTGTGAAAAAGCAACTTCTGAGAGTCAAGGTTATGATTATTGGATTGCGAAGAGTTTGATTTTATATGCGGATATCCTTACGGAACAAGGTAATTATACCAATGCGCGTGCGGCTTTGGAGACCGTTATTGAAAATTTCCAAGATGATGATACTATTTTAAAAGAAGCGAAAACGAAGCTAAAATTGGTCAAAGCCAAGGAGTCAAGTGCCGACAGATTATTGAAGAGTGGAGATGATGATGGTACTTTAGACTTAGACGCTGCACCTAATTAATCCCTTTTTTCTTCCTTTCACCTTCTTATTCAGAATAAACTAATGACCATGCAATATAAAATTTTCGCCACCTTAATTTTGGCCTTCTTTGTTCTTCCCTTTGCAGGAAATGCGCAAAAAGATTTACCTGCGGAGCAAGTAGAAGTACTAAAGCAATTCGAAGCGACGCTGCTAGATACCAAAAAGCAGACCACTGCGGGTACACTTCCACAAGAAGACCGCAGTACCAATAAATTGACGTACACTTTGCCAACCAAAAATCTGGAGATTCAACAGCCCGCTCCAAAAATTCGTCCTTTAGGGATGAAGAAAGACAAGTTGCCGGAGCCATACAAAGGCTATGTGAAAGCAGGATATGGCATCCCAGCTTCTCCTTATGCAGAGTTTGGTTATCACCTTGCGGGTGAGCCATTTCGGATGAATATCCATGGCAAACACCATGCAGCGAACTTTAAAAACCTAGAAAATCAGAAATTTGCACAGAGCTTTGCAGAAATTGACACCAAGTACAGTACAGAATCTAATATTGGATTCTCTACGGCATTGAGTTATGATCGCCATAAGGTGCATTTTTATGGCTATGACCATGCAGATACTACTTTTGCAGAAGATGTGGTCAAGCAAGTGTTTTCTAATTTTGGAGTCAAGCTAGGTATTGCCAATGAAGACCGCCTATCTGGAGACATTGATTATCGAGTCACTGGTGATGTGTATTTTTTCAATGACAATTATGCGAGTAAGGAACAAGGTTTTGACTTAGGCCTAGGTGGAACCAAGTGGATTGGTGGTAAGCACCCTATCAAATTGGATGTGCACACAGACTTTACGAAGTTCAAGGATACGGTTACCCAAAATCTAAATAATATCTACTTCATGCCTTCTTTCACTTATCATGGCGATGCATTTGCATTAAAAGTTGGAGCCAATATTGTGTCCTACAAAGATGAATTTACTGTTTTCCCTGATTTAGAATTGAGTGTCAATGTCATCGGAAGTAGCTTAACTGCTTTTGCTGGATGGACTGGTAATCTTCAAAAAAATACCTTTAAGTCTTTGACGACTTACAATCCTTTCTTGACTTCTAGCCCTACCTTGCGGAATACCAGCTACACAAAGTACTTTGGTGGTATTCGCGGAAGCTTCCGTGGTGCGGAATACTCGGCTCAATTGGGTTATAAAAACGCTAAAGACTTGGCCTTGTTCTTAAATGATACGATTACAGACAGCAAGCGTTTTGCGGTTTTGTATGACACCGTAAATATCTTTTACATTGAAGGTTCTACCAAGTTTAGCTTATTCAAAGGGTTTGACATCATTGGTACTTTGAGCCAATCGGTTTACAGTCCAAAGAACGAAAAGAAAGCTTGGCACCTACCCGCTTTAGAGTCAAATATCACGGGTATTTATCGCCTTCCAGAACAAAGAATCAAGGTAAAAGGAGAATTGTACATCGCCAACGGCGCTCCATTCAAAAAACTAGATGACCGTACGATTGATAATCTAGGTGCCCTACTCGACTTGAGTTTTGGTGCAGAATATGGTGTTACCGATCAAATCGGCATCTTCCTAGACATCAACAATATGCTCAACAACAAGCGACAACGCTGGAATGGATATAAGGTCTATGGCCTAAATGTCCTTGGTGGGGTATTTGCTAAATTTTAATAATTAATTAGTTTAACTTTTGGAAAGTTTGTTTAACTTTTGGAAAGTTTCAAACTTTCCAAAAGTTCTAAACTATAAAAATAAAAAAATGGGATTTTTTAGTAAATTATTTGGCGGTGGCAATGCTGGATTAGACAAAGTTTTAAAAGAAGGTTGCGTCATCATCGACGTGCGCACCAAGCAAGAATACAAGGATGGACATATCCGTGGCTCCTTCAATATCCCTTTAAACCATCTCCCCAAAGAAATCAAACGACTCAAGGCCAAAAAGAAGCCGATAGTACTTTGCTGTCGCTCAGGTGGACGCGCTGGCTCGGCGATGTCTGTATTAAAAGATGCGGGTATCGAATGTTATAATGGCGGTGGCTGGGTCAGCTTGCGCAAAAAAATGGCGGCTGCTAAGAAGTAAGTAGCACCAGTTTTAACTGGTTCGTTCCATCTTATTGACAAAGTGTACGATGCGCTATGGTTACCAATAATCAGAACATTTGGGAAGCTCCTAATTTTATTCTTTTCCAATACAGAAATAAGAGTTAAGATTGACGAGTTAAGATTTTTGAAGTGGGGCAACCCAAGTAAGTAGCACCAGTTTTAACTGGTTCTTTTCCATCTTATTGATAAAGTGCACGATGTGCTATGGTTACCAATAATCAGAACATTTGGAAGCTCCTAATTTTATTCTTTTCCAATACAGAAACAAGAGAGTTAAGAGTTAAGGGTTTAGAAGTGGCAAACCAAAAGGAGTGAAATGACGCCCCAAAAGCGAAGCACCTGTCTGCAGCAGGCAGGCCCTAATATTCCAATACCCCTACCAACAAAATTACCGCCGCATAGCTTCCACAGGATCCAATCGAGAAGCACCAATAGCAGGAATCAAACCAGCCAGCACTCCAACAATTGCGGATATCCCAACTCCCCAAAGAATATTATTCAAAGACAAATGTATATCGTACTCAAAGGCTTTTGAGATAAAGATGACGACAATTCGAACAAAAAACAATCCTAACAAACCACCTAACACACTCAAAACGACGGACTCTACCAAAAATTCCAATAGAATAAACCAGCGCTTCGCACCTAATGCTTTTTTAACTCCGATGATATTGGTTCGTTCTTTGACGGACACAAACATAATATTGGCCACCGAAACCATACCCACTAAAATAGCAAATCCACCAATAATAAATCCCGCAATATTCATTGCACCAAAAATACCAGAAATCATATTAGTCAACAAAGTCATGGTATTCAAAGAAAAATTATTCTCTTCTTTTGGACGCAAGTGCCGGACTGGTCTTAAAACAGCGGTAATTTCATCTTTCAAATCTTCTAGAGAAATCCCTTCTTTTGCCTTCACCATCAGACTTCCACCACCAAAGAAGAACTTAGTATTTAGATTGGCGACTCGAGCGGCCAAAGGCATGGACAAAAGAATGGCTTCATCATAATTCATGATACTGACAATCTCATTCCCTTTTTTCTTAATCACCCCAATCACTCGAAGCTTGGCGCCTTTGTACTTAAACTCTCGTCCAATAGGGTCAAGCGCCCCAAAAAGGGTTTCTGCTACATCGGCTCCAATCACTACCATATTCGATCCAGAATGATATTCCGCATAAGAATAAAAACGGCCTTCCTGATATTCCAAACTAAACAATTCAGAATACTTATCGGTGACTGCTACCATAGCGACTTCCTTCATCGCATTATCCCTAAATTTCAAGGTTTTATTGCCCAAATAGATGCTATAAGCCGTCACATCAGCCCCTTGCAATCGATCCTTCAAATATTTAAAATCTCTAAAAGAAGGATTGGGTCGACGTGCATACTTCCAAAATTTCGACCGATCCATAGAAGCCCAAGGAATCTTACTCACATAAACCACATCATCCCCCAAAGTCTCCAAACTCCCCTTCACATTCTCTTCTAAGGAATCAACGGAAGCAAACACCGCAATAATACAGAAAATACCCACAGAGATACCCAACAACGACAGAAACGTCCTTAGTTTGTTGCTCATCAGCTCATAAATTGCCTGCTGAACTGCTTCCCACGATATTTTTAATAGTTGCATATTTTTTAGGGTATTAGGGCGTTGCACTTTTGGGGCCTGCCTGCTGCAGGCAGGCGCTCCGCTTTTAGGGCCTGCCTGCTGCAGGCAGGTATTGGGTTCCATTAGGTTTCAAATAAACTCAACTACAAACTCCTAAACAAGTAAGCGATAGCGAACGATTCAACCAGTCTGACGCCGCAAGCGATAGCGCAGCCAGGCAGGCTAACAAGCGCAGCGAGTGAATCAACTTCTCAACTCCATCAATAATCAACAGCCACAGGCATCCGCATCTGAATCCCTTTCATCTCCTTCAATTCCTTCAATTCCAAATAAATCGGCGCCAAATCACCTAGCTCTTCTTTGATCATTTGCTCTCGAATAGATGCGGACATTTTCTTACCCATCAAATCTTCTATCAACCGTTCCATTTTACTCTTTACTTTCGGGTATTCTACGATTTTGGCTTTATCGAGACTAGCTTGAGACTTCGCTTCCGCAATCGCCGCATCTAAATCGCCAAATTCATCCACTAAGCCGTTGGCCTTCGCATCCACTCCTGTCCATACTCGGCCTTGAGCAATTTCATGAACCGCATCAATGGTCATTCCACGCCCCTTGGCTACTCTAGCCAAAAAAGTATGGTACATCGTATCGATCATATTTTGGAACATCACTGCGTTTTGGCCTTCGATTAGATGGTATCCATTGATAGGCACTGCATTCGCATTCGTCTTTACAGTATCGTAATAAATGCCCAATTTTTCATTCATAAACTCCTTCGTATTCGGAATCATGGCAAATACACCAATCGATCCTGTAATCGTATTGGGCTCGGCATAAACCTTATCCGCATTACAAAGCATGTAGTAACCACCAGAAGCGGCTACATCGCCCATAGAAGCAATGACAGGAATTCCTTTTGCTTTAATTAATTCAATCTCTCTCCACATGTTTTCTGAAGCCATGGCGCTTCCGCCACCAGAATTTATCCGTAAAACAACCGCTTTGACCTTATCGTCTTTCCGGATTTTTTGTAAAATCTTGACATATTGCTTGTCGCCAATTTTTCCGACATCACCTTTTCCATCTACGATGGTACCTTCGGCATAGACTACCGCAATTCTATCCTTTCCTTTCCTTTTCCATTTTACAGAATTAAAATAATCAGACATCATCATGACTGGAATTTTCTTCTTCTTGTCTGTCAAGTTTAGGCGACGTCTCAAATTCATCTGCAATTGATCATTATAAAACAAAGAATCTACAAATCCCATTTTGACAGCTGTACTCGCTTGTTTTAGCGAAAGCGTATCCGCATATTGCCGCAAGGTCGCTTCAGGAATATTTCTAGATTTTGCAATATCTTCAATAAATACATCATAAAGCCCTGACATATAACGCCTTACCTGAACTTTACTAGGTTCACTCATATGCGTATATCTGAATGGCTCCGTGGCACTTTTGAACTTACCTGCATAAAAAACTTGCGCTTTGATACCCAGCTTATCCATCGCTTCTTTGTAGAAAGCAGTCATGCGAGCAAATCCACGAAACTCTATACTTCCTAAAGGATTAAGATAAATTTCATCTGCCGCTGACGCCAAATAGTAGGCATTTTGCGAATAAAACTTGCCGTAGGAAACGACAAATTTACCAGACTCCTTAAAATCTACAATTGCACGACGCAATCTTGAGTGAGTCGCACTTCCGTTAACGGCATAATTACCAGACAATAAGATACCCGAAACTTTCGAATCCGTCTTCGCATGCTCGATAGATTGAACCAAATCTTCCAACCCAAGCGTTGTGTCATCCCCTAATTCAAAAGGATTACTTCCACTATTCTTTAAGTTATTAGTCCTTTCGGGAATCGGAATAGACATGTCCAATTTTAAGACAGTCCCCTTTTTTGTGACAGGGCCTTTGGGGCCAGATAATAGAGCCACGAGAAAAAAGAAGACCACAATCCCAATTAAGGCCAGTATAAATCCAAGGGCTGCAGCAAAAGTCGATTTGACAAAAAAGTTTTTCATTAATTCGTTTTTTTAGGGACATATTCCAAAATCTTATCATCCCAACGCTACAAATGTAACAGAAACCCGTAAAACATCATTCTTTTTTTCGATAAACAGCCAATTCTAAGGGATAAGTGGTAGAAAATACATTTTATGTAAAAAAATGTACACTAATTGCTTGCTAACCCATTGATTTTCTGCACAAAGACGCCTACTTTTGAAGTATCTCTCCTTATTGAGCAATTAGCTTCCCAAGAGCAAACAACAAAGAACAAACAAACAGACAACCGATGACGAACAGTACGAAGCTACTGCTAAGCCTTCTTTTTTGGGCTTTTGCAACATCCAGTATTCAAGCTCAACTCAATGTAATCAGTGCAGGTGGTACATCTTTTACACCAGAAGAGTTGATTACTAATGTTTTCTTAGGAGAAGGGGTAAAAGTGACTAACATAACCTTCCAAGGCAAGGCCAACCAGGTCGGCTATTTCAATGGAGCATCTTCAGATATAGGATTGGATCGTGGTATTGTATTGACTACAGGACTAGCATCCGTCGTAGCAGGACCACAAACAGATAACCCCAGCAACATGGCTGGAACAAGTATCGATGATCCTGATTTGAAACAAATAGGGCAAGCTATTCAACCTGGCGCTAATGTGAATGATGTCGCTATATATGACATCACTTTCATCCCAGTAGCGGATACGCTACGATTTAGATATGTTTTTTCTTCCGAAGAATACCCTGAATATGTTTGTACACAGTTTAATGATGTCTTTGGTTTCTTTATCTCTGGGCCAGGCATAAGTGGTGCCTTCTCCAATAACTCTAAAAATATTGCCCTAATTCCTGATCCTAGTGATCCTACAGGACTTACTTTTACCACGGATCCAGTTTCTATTAGTAATGTTCAAAATGGTAATCCTAACTCTACTACTTGCACACCTAGCTACCCAATGTACTATAATGATAATGCTGGAAGCATGAGTTTAGCCTATGATGCTTACACAAATGTTTTTACAGCGCAAGCCATCGTACAACCTTGTCAAACTTATCATATCAAATTAGCCATCGCAGATTTAGGTGATGACATTTTAGACACAGGTGTTTTCTTAGAAGCAAAAAGCTTCGGAACAGGCTCCATTCTCACTGATTTACAGACCGTTAGTGTAGATGGTACCATTGTAGAAGGATGCTCTGGTGCAACCATCAAATTCACAACGCCTAATGCGCTTGCCAATGATATTAATCTTAACTACAACATCTTAGGCACCGCCATTCACCCTACCGATTATACCATGACAAAAGGTGGGTCAAGCTTCAGCCCTGGCGACCCATTAGTTATCACTGCTGGAGACACCGTAGTTACATTAGACATCATGGCTATTGAAGATGGAATTGTGGAGAATGGAGACTTCATCGGCATCAGTGTCCAAAAAGACGTTTGTACCGTTGATACTTTACTCATTCCAATTCGAGATAACATCCTAGTGAACCCTAGTTTAAGACCAGATACATCTATTTGTAATGGTGGACAAGGAGCTATTCTTCACTTAAATGGAGATTTAGGGCTACCAGAGCCCGTTGCACCTACTTTTAAATACACAGGAAATGATGAAATTTCCAATGACCTGCCAGCCGTCAACGCCCCTGTTCTAGTAACAGGTGTCCAACCACCAATGTTAGCCGAAGGCGTCATTCGCAGTGTTTGTGTCAAACTAGACCACAAATTTGATGCGGATTTGGACATGTTCCTGTTTACACCAAATAATACACCGTTACTATTGTCTTCCGACAATGGCAACAACTCAAGAAATGTAGATGTTTGCTTTACACCTAGTGGCAACCCAAATATCACCACGCTATTGGATGACTTAAAAGTACAATTTCCACCCAATGGAGTGGTTGATTTTGCGAATATCAATAATCTCTATTTCCAAGGCAACTTCACACCTGAAGGGGACGTCAGTGACTTTTGGTCAGGTGGCGCCAATAGCCCAACTAACGGCCAATGGCGCTTAATGGTCTTTGATGACCAAGGCAGTTCGTTTGGGGATGGTGCAACAGGGACATTAAAAGAATGGAGCATCACTTTTGAGCCTTTATTCCGATTGAATTATCAATGGAACAACACGACGGACTTATCTTGCTTGGATTGTCCTGATCCAGATTTAACACTTCCTAGCCAAACAACCACTTATATGTTGACCGTAAGTGACACTTATGGCTGTTCTGTGACAGACGAAATCACGGTTTTTGTCCAAGACTCATTAGATGCGCCAGTTATTGATTGTCAGCTTATAGGAAAAGATTTTATCACCTTCGGCTGGAGTCCAGTTCCAGGTGCAACAACTTACGAAGTAAATATTAATGGAGCTGGATGGCAAAATATTGGGACGGATTTGACCTTTACAGTAAATGGCCTTCCAGTCAATCTAACCGTTCATATCCAAGTACGAGCAGTAGGTAACTGCCCAGCTAAAATTGGGATTCATGACTGCACCACATTGGATTGTCAAAAACCAAATATCGCAGTACAAGTTACACCAGTCCAATGTAATGGAAGTGCGGATGCATCGATTGCCATAAATGTTACATCAGGCGTATTCCCACCCTACACCTTCACTTTGGGTTCGGACACCAATACAATAGGCGACTTCACAGGTCTGTCTGCAGGAAATGCCCACCTGATTATCACTGATAGTATTGGCTGTACCTATCCATTTGACATTCCGGTAACGGAACCTGATTTATTGGTCGCCAATGGCATAGAGACCCAAATGATTAATTGCTTCGGTGGCAATACAGGAGCAGGCGAAATCACTGTTACAGGTGGTGTAGCACCCTATTTTTATTCACTAAACAGCGGTTCATCCCCCAATTTAGCGCAAGCAACAGCAGGCACTTATCCATATGTCGTGACCGACTCTAAAGGCTGTAAAGCAGTAGGCGACTTAATCATTACTGAAAATCCAGCAATTACCTTCCAAACTCAAATCGTGGATCCTAATTGTTTTGGCGCAAGCGATGGACAAATCACCATCTTCGACTTACAAGGAGGTACTCCTGGCTTTAATTTCAACTGGGACGATAGTCAAAATCAAACTACTCCTGTAGCATTATCGTTAGATGCAGGTACTTATGCCGTAACTTTGACAGATAATCTAGGATGTACTGCTACAACATCTAATCTAGTATTAACATCACCAACTGAAATTACAGCGACCGTTCAAAAAACAAATGCTGTTTGTGGTGGAGCGCCTGGTGCTGCAACCATTACGCCGTCTGGTGGAGCAGGTAATTACACCTATAATTGGAGTGACATCGGAGCAGGCACAGACACCCGAAATAATCTAGCTGGTGGACTTTATCTCGTAACCATCACCGACCAAAATAATTGCACTGCTGTTATCTCTATCGACATCGAAGCACCAAGCGATATGGTCTTAAATATGGCAGAAACAGATATCGATTGCAACGGCAACAATAATGGTCAAACATCCGTCAGTGTCACAGGCGGCACGCCACCCTACCAATACCAATGGAACGATGCCATGCTTCAGATTAATAAGACTGCCATCAATTTACCAGCAGGCGTTTTCAAGGTCTTAGTCACTGATAATCAACAATGTATACAAAGTGATTCTATCGAAGTATTAGAGCCAACGGAGCTTGTTGTCGATACGACGATTCAACATGTCGCTTGTTTTGGCGGAAGCAATGCCAGTATCACGCCAGTCGTAACAGGTGGAACGACGCCATATACTTACGAATATCAATTGCCAGATAACACAATCGTCACGGCACCAAATCTAAATAATATTAATGCAGGTAATTATACTTTGACGGTGACAGATGACCATAATTGTCAAGTAATATTATCAATTACCATCACAGAACCTGCGGCAGTAAGCTTAGCTTTCGCAAATTCCAATACCATTTGCTTTGAAGCGAATAATGGTTTTACGGAAGTGAATGTCACTGGTGGAACGGCTCCTTTCTCCTATAAATGGAGCACCAACGCAACAACTAAAGACATTAAAGACCTTACAGCAAATACCTATCAGGTGACAGTCACAGATGCCGCAGGATGTAGCTACACGGATCAAACAGCCATCGATGAACACGCAGAGATTGAAGCAACACTCAATCAAACACCTGCCCTTTGTCGTGATGAAGCCAATGGTGCTGCGGCCGTCCAAGAAATTAAGGTGAATGGAGCAACCCTACCAAAAAGCAATTACGGATTCCAATGGAATACCACACCGAACCAAACTACTTTTGATGCCTATCAATTGATCGGCGGAAAATCCTATGAAGTCACTGTCACCGACAATACTACGGGCTGTACCACTATCGAAAATATTGACATTGGCAATCCTGATGCCCTTTCGGGAAATATCGTACAAATCAATGGCATTTCCTGCAAAGGACGATTAGATGGTAGCGCAGAGATAGTCGGACTAGGTGGAACACCCAACTATACTTATCAATGGGACGCTTCCGCAAATAACCAAGTGGGTGCCACAGCCAGTAATTTGGGCAAAGGTCGATTCAATGCAGAAATAACCGATGCCAATGGTTGCAAGTCATCCATCGAAGTAGAAATAGATGAGCCAGATGCCATCACTTTAGCCTTTGATATTAAAAATGTAAACTGTAGTGGTGAAGCCACCGGAGCCATCAATAGTGTCGTGACTGGCGGTGAGCAACCTTACAATTACTTATGGACACTGGGACAAACCACCGCTAATATTGAAAATATCAATGCCGGAAATTACGAATTAACCATCACAGATAATAGGGGCTGCACAGAAGTCCAATCCACTGATGTAACGGAACCTGGTTCGGCTTTAATTGGCTCCACTCAAACCAAAGACATTACCTGTAATGGCGGGCGAGATGGATTTATTCTTATCACCCCTGCGGGCGGAACAGCCCCTTACGAATACAGCCTGAATGGTGCGACCCCAAGCAACATCAGCAATAAAGTTGGCTTATATCCTGGTGATTACCAGGTAGTTATCATAGATTCTCGTGGATGCACTGCGACACTCCCTACTCAAACACTATCCGAACCTGCTGCTGTCGAATTAGACTTAGGCCCAAATTTAATTATTCCTTACGGCGATAGTGTTTTGATGAATCCAAGCGTTACAAATGCGGTTGGCAACATCACTTATCAGTGGTCCACGAGTAGTCAAGAATCTTTGAGTTGTTTTGATTGTCGTGCACCTTGGGCATTTCCATCTTTCCAAGAATACATCTATTTGACGGTGGTGGATGAGCATGGTTGTTCGGCAGAAGCGCAAGTATTATTTAATGTCACCAAAACCACTAAGATTTTGGTACCAACGGGATTCTCGCCTAATGGAGACGGCCAAAACGATGTACTCTTTGTCTTAGGCGAAGAAGACGTCGTCATCGAATCCTTTGGGATATTTGATCGTTGGGGAGAGCAAGTATTCTTAACGGAAGATGCGGACATTAATGATTTCACCAAAGGCTGGGATGGCACGTACCGTGGTCAGCCACTTCCAACTGGTCAATATGCTTGGCAATTAAAAGCCAAAATGCCAGATGGTCGAACAGAAATTTTGCAAGGTTTCTCAACATTACTGCGATAAGCATGTTATAGAAAATCGGATGGCGAAGGTCATCCGATTTTTTTTTGTGTATTTCGAAATGTCGTGTTCTTTTTCTAAGTTCAGAACAAAATCCTTCGAAGAAAACATCTGACAAAAGGAAATACACATTTATTACACACTGCAAAGTTTAAGAAAATGAGTTTACACGATTTAATCAAATCAGAATCTGCTACCATCGTTGATGTGAGAACTTCAGAAGAATTTCAATCAGGCCACGTGCCCTACTCCATCAACATCCCTTTAGATACCATCGCCAAACAAATCGACCGCCTAAAAGGGCTCAGCAAACCCATCATCCTTTGTTGCCGCTCCGGCAATCGAAGTAACCAAGCCCTTTCTCAATTGAGAGCTGGTGGCTGCGATCAAGTGTTTGATGGCGGTGCTTGGAAAGATGTTTATTTGCATCGGTTGTAGGGAGCTAAGGTATTGAGACTTGAGCAAAGAAAGAAAGCCGTTGGCTTTCTTTCTTTGCTTGTACTATTTCTATAATCAATTACATAACAACATATTATATATTTCTATTTTAAATACATGTATGTAATCGTCTAAGAATCAATGGTTTATTATTGATTTTATTTAAGTATTTATTCTTTTTTTTAGGTTTTGTTTATTATATTTGTGACTAGCTATCAATTTACCCCCTGGGTCAGCCCCAATTCTATTTGTAAACTATGACCTTATTTCTTCGGTCAGATTAATTTCAGAATTAATTATACATCACACTTTTTGACAATGTGTTAACGTTGTATTTACAATTAGTGTCTAACCATTTTATTCTCAATAAGGATATGTCTAGTCGTTATTGATAATAGTACAACCAAAACAAAATGAAGCAGCAAAGGTATTTATCTATCGTATTTGATACTTTTATTCGTCCACATGAAATTGCCGCCTTACGGGGAGCTATTGCCCAAAAAGTCGGCTTTGATAAAGATGTCTTTCATAATCATCGGGCCGATGGTTCCTTTTATTATCGGTATCCCCTGATTCAATACAAACAGTTTGGGAAGCACCCAGGAATTGTATGTTTGGAACATAGCATAGATGAACTCTATCATTTATTCTCTAAAAAAACCAATACCGTTACCATTAGCGGACGGGAATTGGAACTAAAGGTCAAGGAGCTTACGCTAAAAACCATTGATTTAAAAGTCACCGATCATCCGATTGAGTACAAACTCAATTACTGGCAGGCACTCAGCCAAAAAAATCATCCCATCTTCTCGCAACTGCAATCTATTGACGAGCAAAAACAAATGCTGGAGCGCATTCTAGCAGGCAATATTTTGTCTTTTGCCAAAGGAATTGATTGGTGGCTGGACAAGAAATTTGACCTAGAATTAACTGAGATTACCAACGAAAGATGGGTCAAAAATAAAAATGCCAAAGTCCTAGCATTTGACGTGAAATTTAAGGCCAACATCACACTCCCACCCTACATCGGTTTAGGCAAAGGAGCCAGCCGTGGCTTCGGTGTCATCAACCCTGTTTATCAACCTGAAATAACCTTCTAAATCATTAACTATGAGCTATTTATATGGAGCAAGCGTCCAAGGTATTCAAGGATTTATCTTTGAAACCAATAAGCTAAAAGAGATTGTTGGAGCCAGTCAATTGGTGGATAATATCTGCACGACTGAATTTGAAATTTTTTGTAAAAACAAAGGCCATACCGTTGAAAAAGTCAACATTATCATGGCTGCTGCTGGTAATATTCGATATGTTGTTGACAGAAGTGCCGCCGAGCAAATTGTACGGGAGTTTCCCAAACATATTGCGAATTATGCCCCAGGTATTCAACTCATTCAGGCAGTGGTTGAAATCAAAGGAGATTTCATTGCTGCAAAGAAGAAGTTGGAAATAAGGCTTTCTCAGCAAAAGAACATCGTTCCGATGCCAAGAGACACCGGCTATATGGGCTTAGAACGTGCCAGACGAACGGGTGGTGTTGCTTATGATTTTGACAAAGACAGTAAGCATCAAGACATCGCAAACTCGAAGAAGGTGGCAGCTTGGAAAGATGATAAGAACGGGCTTTTTAATAAATTTAAGGGGGATTGGGTCGATAATTCCCGTATCCCATTTGATATAGAACACATCACCAAATCAGCCGAAAATGGTTGGTTGGCCATTATTCACGCCGATGGAAATAATCTGGGAAAATTTGTTCGAAATCTTACAAATAGACTAAATAATGCTGATGCGCAAAAAAAATTGGCTGAATTTTCAACCAACCTAGATAATGCCACTCGAACCGCAGCAAACAAAGCTTTTTCCGAAGTTATTCCAGAAATTAAAGACCAAGAACTCTACCCATTTCGTCCAGTTATTTTAGGTGGAGATGACTTGACGGTCATTATTCGGGCAGATTTGGCCTTTGATTTTGCAAAAGCCTACCTTGTGGCCTTTGAAACAGAAACCAAAAATACAATTGGATCTAAATTGACCGCTTGTGCAGGTATCTCCTATATCAAACAGGCCTATCCATTCCATTATGGTGTTCACCTTGCGGAAAATTTGACTAAAGAAGCCAAGACTTTCTCGAAAGGAATTAACTTAGACGCTCCGCCGTCTAGTCTTTCATTCTACAAAGTACAGGCTTCATTTACCGAAGAACTAGAAGAAATGCAGGCAAGGACGCATTTTGCGAAAGCAGCTAACCGCTCCTTTAAATATGGGCCTTATCTCTTACATGCACAACCTAATAAAGCTTCTATTTCAGAGCTAGAAGGGAAATTTGAAATCTTGGAAGCGGTCAAGAATGATAAATCTAAAGGCATTTCAAAGCTGAGAAATTGGTTGTCCGAATTGCATAAAGATAATGCGAAAGCTGATTTTCTAATGGAAAGAATGGAGCTTGTGAATAATGACTTCTATACCAAAATGAACTTGGACAAAGAGAAAAATGGAAGTCCTACAATCATCAAAGACCTTCTTGAATTATACACCTTCTAAAATAAAACCATGGAACTAAAATATAAAATAACAATGCTCTCCGATTGGCATGTTGGCTCCGGTCTTGATTCTGCGACTGAAGCAGATGCACTGGTCTTAAAAGATCGGAATAACCTACCTTATATACCAGGCAAAACCCTAAAAGGATTATTGCGAGATGTTTTTCAAGAAATACGCGAAGTGCAGCCTTCTAAAATATCCCAACAAACAATTAATCAGATTTTTGGAGAAATTGTCTATAAAGAAGGTAGCAAAAAGGTAAAAGAAACAAAGCCGGGAAATGCTTTTTTTTCCAATGCTTACTTACCGCAAAAGGTAGCATCAGAAGCCGCTGGCATGTCTGATTACCTGTACAAAAAGGTTTCTTCAACGGCCATCGGTCGGGGCTGGAACAACGAGGAAACAGAAGGTGTCGCCAAGGGTAAATCATTGAGAACCAGCCAAGTAGCGATACCATTGGAACTAGAAGCAACCATTTTGGACATCAGTAAAGATGATCTAAAATCATTTGAGATGGCATTCAATTGGTTGCGCCATTTAGGTGTCAATCGTAATCGAGGACTCGGAAGATGTCAATTATCCACTATTGAAAATCAATTATCATGACCAAGCAATATTTTAAATGTACCCTACTGTCAGACGTTGTATTCAACGCTTCTTTGGCAACAGAGGGTAACGTTCAGTCATTAGACTATATTCCGGGAAGTAATTTCTTAGGCATTGTCGCAGGGAGATTGTACAACGATTTGCAAAAGGCCAATAAAGCTTACGATGTATTTCATTCCGGCAATGTGAGTTTTGGGAATGCCTATGTTGCCATTGATAATGCACAAAGCTACCCCATGCCTTTTGTCATATTTCAGGATAAACTAAAAACTGGAATTCTCTCTGAAAAAACATGGATAAATCCCCATCAAAATTCTTCGGCAAAGGGTATTCAATGGGAACAGCATCGAGACGGATACTTTAATCCAGATAAATTATACATCAAGCAAGTAGATAGAAAATTCTCACTGAAATCGGCTTATGATGCTGAAAAAAGACGCTCAAAAGAAGGAGCCATGTATGGCTTTGATTCCTTGCGAAAGGGACAAGATTTTATCTTTTCTGTGGATTTTAATGAGACTATTGATTCTGAGACAAGAGAAAAGGTAATCAATGCCTTAGTCAGAAAACACCGAGTTGGAAAATCAAAATCAGCTCAATATGGTCAAGTGATTATTGAAAAAATAAATGCTCCATCTACTTTTAAAAATGGAACCACAAAGCAAGGGGAACTATGGATTTATGCAGAAAGCAATCTGTGCTTTTTGAATGAATATGGACAAACCACATTCCAACCTATAGTAGCAGATTTTGGGATTAAGGGCGAAATTGATTGGGAGCAAAGTCAAATCCGAACATATTCCTACTCTCCTTGGAATACCTATCGAAATACGACCAACACCCAGCGCGATGTCATACTGAAAGGCTCTGTCATTGTATTCAGGACTGATAATCAAGGAGTTATTGATGAACTTTCGCAAAAAGTAGGAGAATACCAAGAAGAAGGATTGGGACGAGTTATTTATAATCCAGAGTTCTTAAAGCATGAAGCGGGTGTTTGGGTTTACTCTCAACAACTGACAAAAAATGACAACGCTGAAAAACCAAATACCGCTTCAATAAATTTCGAGACGCCATTAGGCTTGTTATTGAAAGGTAAGAAAGAAAAAGCTGAGAACGAGTTCAAAATCGGCCAAGCCGTCCAAGATTTTTTGCGCAAGCATCGAGACAATCGTTCAAAACTCAAGGATATCACTTCCAGTCAATGGGGTGTTATTCGCAATGCAGCTATCCAATCGGACAAATGGGAAACGCTTTGGGATAATCTATTCCATGATGAAGATGGAATACTGACAAATGGAGTCGCCTATGAACGGTATTGGGGCAAAAAAGGAGACGGGGCACTTAGGGTCGTAAAGACTGCCATCGAAACCAATAAAGACTTAGGCAAAAAATATGTAGCCAAATTAGCCACAGAAATGGCCAAAGATTCTCAACGCAAAAAACCACAATCCAATGAAGTACACGCATAGATATATCGCTAGAATAATTCTCGAGGCTGAAACGCCATTATTTGTCGGTTCTGGAGAGACATCATTACTCAAAGACGCACTTGTCCAAAAAGATCACTTTGGATTTCCGATGATTCAAGGTACTTCTTTGACAGGAGTCTTACGCCATGCCTTAGAAAAAAATGCAGAAGATTGGAAAGCATTCTTTGGCTATCAAGCACCAAGCGGCAACGAAGGACTGGGATCACAAGTAAAAATCAGTTCTGCTTACTTGCTATTAGACGGTGGAAAAACCGCAGAAGGCATGAGTCTATCTGACAGAGAAAATGATTTATTGGAATACTTTGATGAGCTTCCTTCGCGCCAACATGTGCGTATCTCCGACAAGGGAGCAGCCGAAGACAAAGCCTTATTTGAAAATGAAGTCGTCTATCAAGGATGCCGTTTTATCTTTGAGATGGAAGTCAAAGGAAATGGCCAAGAAAAAGCTCAATGGGAAGCATTGTTGAACCAACTGGTCAGCCCGCAATTTCGACTTGGGCAGGGTACTCGTAATGGATATGGTAAACTAAAAGTCATCTCATGCACAGCTAATAAGTTTGATTTGACCGAAGAAGCTGACTTTAACGATTATCTTAATTTCAACCCGTCTTTAAATGCGACAAACGCTTGTCTTTCTGAAATCAGGGATGAATTAACAGATGATAAATCCTTGATACACTATGAGTTATCACTTCGGCCAGATTCCTTTTTTATTTTTGGGGCAGGCTATGGGGATGTAGATGTCAATGCCGTTCCCTTGCGGGAAAATGTGGTAGCATACAACGATGAAGGTAAAATGAAGTTTGTAGAAAAAACGGTTATTCCTGCTTCGTCCATCAAGGGAGCCATTAGTCATCGGACGGCTTTTTACTACAATAAACTGAATAAAAAATGGGCAAATAATTTAAAACCTGCTCAAATGGACGCCTTGATTGGTTCAAATAATACTGCCGTCTCCACGCTCTTTGGAGCTAAAGCTGGGGATAAAAAACAATCCGCTCAAAGAGGCAAGGTGCTATTGAACGATCAGTATTTTGATGACATCGTCAATGAAAAGATTTTCAATCATGTGGCCATTGATCGCTTTACGGGTGGTGCCATTGATGGAGCGCTATTCAGTGAAAAAGTCTCCCGAAAGGAAGAAAATATGAGTATTAATCTATGGGTTGAGCGCAACTTGGGAGAAGACGAAAAAATCCAAGAAGCATTAGAAAAGGCACTCATGGACATTTGCAAAGGTCTCCTTCCACTTGGAGGAATGACCACCAAAGGACATGGCATCTTTACGGGTAGCCTATTAAAAAAAGACAAAAAATTATTTGATTATGAAAGCATATAACAACATCTCACAAATTCCCGCAAGGAAGTACCAAGGCTACATCTGGGATGCAGGTGGAAAAGAACCCGCAGAGATTCTTACTGGTGATAAGCTGTTTGACATTGCCAAGCATGTGCCTACATCTTTCATCATTGAAGCGTTACTTTATAGCAAAGACGACAAAGTGGCCATCCATATTCGACACTCCGGCAAGGAACATATCAATGAATTCGATTTGAATCATTTGCCGGAAGGCAGCGAATTACATGATGTCGATTATTTGCCACATCGTCTAAAGGGTGTAGAAAAAGTCAGTTTTAGGCAACTGTGGATTCCAGAAGAAGACCCATTGTGTGAAGGAATGCCTGTATTAAAAATGAAAGCCCTAATTTTCACCGGATTCAAACTAAACTAAAAGCCATGCCTGTAAAATCAACTTATAATTTTGTCCCCGCTCCAAAGGAAAGTGAAGTATTCAAACCGGATTGGGTCGACCAAGTAAGCCACGACATTCCTTTCGAAGATGGTGAAAGTGGAGAGCTTACTCTAAAAATCACCGCTAAAACACCCATTTTTATTAGAAATGGTCATGCCAAAGATGCAGATGATAATGAATTCTCTCATCGAGTCTTGCCGAATGGCGAGAAAGAGTATTTTATCCCAGCCAGTTCATTGAAAGGGGTGATTCGGAATGTAATGGAAATAATGAGCCTTGGCAGAATGTCTCAAGTCAATAATCACCGACATGCGGTAAGACAAATCATGAGAACTCAAGGAACCGTCGTGGATGAAAGATATAGCCTAAAAGATGTAAAAGAAAGCATTCACGCAGGTTGGTTAATTCAAGAAGACGGAAAGCATTTTGTAGTTGACTGTGGAAAACCACAGAAGATTCGTTTTACTGATTTGGATAATAAATTGGGTACTGAATTTGGGAATCAATTTGGCAATAATGTGCTATCCAATCTTGATGCAGATTTTAGTGCCCGAACAGCAAAGTATAAGTACGAAAATATTATGCCCGATAGACTGCAATATTCGTTTGAAGAGCACCCTTTGGATGAAGAAAAGCAAAGTAGCTGGGTCAGTAAGTTCCAACCTTTGCATTACGTTCGATTTGCAACGGAGTATTCGGACAATCCTTTTGAAGGCACCATCGTCTGTACCGGACAAGCAATGTCTTATAACAACGATCATGCTAGAAAGGGAGAATATGTCTTTTTGGGCAATAAGGCTGCAAAGTTAAAAACAGGCAAACGTTATTCCATAGCACCAGATGTAATGGATACCTTTCTCTTTGTTAATCGCCATAACGAAACGGAAGAGCTTGCTGACTGGACTTTTTGGAAGAATAAAATGAATGAAGGCATTCCTGTCTTTTTTCGCAAGAGTACCGGAAATAAACTTAGTGTATTGGATATGGGACTGACCTTTATGTATAAACAGCCAGCCGAATTTTCTGTCAAAGAATCAATGCCGATAAAGACTTACCCCAAAGAAATCACCAATACTTATGAACCTGACCTAGCAGAAACCATTTTTGGCTTTACATCAAAACAAAAATCTCTAAAAGGGCGAGTCTATTTTGCACATGCGGTATTGCAAGGCAATGCCAACGACTGGAGAAGCACTGAAACAAGTATCTTGCTATCATCTCCTAGATCTTCTTTCTTTCCTTTCTATCTAAACCAGTCAGGAAATAATGGAAGAACTGGTGTTTACAATTCGTTCAACTTCAAACCCAAACTATCTGGTTTTAAGCGATATCCCGTACACAATCAAAAGAAAAATGTAGATACTGCCAACTTCAATCAAGAGATGATTTCTACCTTTGTTCCACTAAAAAAGGATGCCGTTTTTGTCGGAAAAGTGAGATTTCATAATCTAAGAAAGACTGAAATTGGAGCATTAATTTCCGCTTTTACTTTTCATAAAAGTGAAAACCAATTCTTTCACAACATAGGATATGCCAAGCCCTTTGGATATGGGAAAACAAAAATATCTATTAATTTCAAAAACTTAGATTTCACTGAAACCGAATATCTAAAAGCCTTTGAATTCGAAATATTAAGTAAAAATCCATCTTGGCATATTTCAAAAATGGCCAAAGAATTCTTGGCAATGGCAGCGAATCCAACAGAAGCAAATGAAAGAAAGTTGGCTTATCACGGTGTTACCGAATTTCAAGACATTAAAAATACGGGGCTTTATTTGCAGAAGTATTCCGTATTGTCATCTTCTGACTTTAAGTTTCAAAAATTCATTTCCGATAATGAATTGGCTGCGCTAGCTAGCGAAAAAGAGCGAATTTATGCTTTGGCGGAAGCTAAAATAGAAGCTGAGTTTAATCAAATAATACAAGAAGCTGAAGATGCTATAACCAAACATGAGTTTAGTTTAGCCATCGGTCTATTTTTAAAAGCCAATAGTCTTATTGATGATGGACAACTTGAACAAAGAATCCAAAATCTAAATAAGATTCAATATGACTATCATGTTGACCAAGCTTTTGAAAATGCCAAAAAAGAGCATACCATAAGTGCGTATAAGGATTTTCTAAATAAGTATCAGGGTTCAAAGCACTTTACAGAATGTAGTAGACTAAAGAAAGAGTTGGAAGCTACCCAGCTTTCCGATAAGGAAATCATCTTCCCAACAGACTCATACAAAGCCCTAAAAAGCACCGTTAATAAGTTGACTTCCAATAAGTTATTCGAATTTTCAGATAAACATCAGCAAGACTTAGTTCAAGCAATAAAAGCAACTTATGTCCATGAATGCGAAAATATTAAGAAAAGTGCATTTCACAAAAAGAAGAAGCCTACTGCACCTAATAAATATCCATGGACAGAAATAAGTTCTTGGATTGGAACTGACAAAGCAATGGAATTATACAACGATTTAATTGAAAAACCTGCCTAACTTCAAAAACAAAACAAAATGAAAAACATAAAATTCATCTTCCTTTTCATGCTCCTAGTTTCTCCCCTTTGGGGGCAAAAAAGCGATAGCTTGCGCCTTCTTGAACTTGAATCCAAAATGAATAGTTTGAACGAGTTTAGAAGAGACACAAAACAAGATTTAGAATCTGATTTTCGAGATTTATCCACGAAACTTAATGAAGATATTTCTAAAGATTCTCGTCTCATTCGACTAACGGGTATAGGACTAGGAGTCTTTGGTTTAACATCGCTAGCAGGATTATTTGGTATCTGGTGGAAAGGGAAAAAATATATAGAGGAGAAAATTAACACCAAATTTGATAAAATCATCACCGAAAAAGAAGGAGACATTTTGGCTTTAATTGACCAGCAGAGCCAAGAAAAACAATTTGTCAAAAACAAAAAAATACTGGTTCTAACGGCAAAAGATGGTGATGATACTTTTTTGCGAAAGTTTTTCAAAGCCATGGACTTCCCTATTGATAATGTCAATTATGAGAAGGTCAGTAAATACGAAGAACTTAAAAAGGATTATGACTTGATATTTGCCAATAACGAAAAGGCAAAATTGGAAAAAGAAATAATTAATGAGTATTTTGAAAAAAGTCCGAAGGAAACGGTCTTGTTTTATTTTAATTCTACTCGTGAACAATACAATAATTCGAAGGTGGAAAATCGTCTGAGTTTTGCCAATGCCAAAACGCAGATTTATGGCAATCTAATCAATCTTTTTAAATTCCAAAAGACCCTGTAACTGGCAGTCAGGAAAGCGACAATCGTTCAAAATCAATATTGCTTTTTCGTCTAAAACTAGTTCTTTGACATATTATTTTTTTCTTTTGGACAAATGCCAAAAAAAGTCGTATATTTGACCATGAAGCACAAAACCAAGGAATATCTTTCCGAGTTTTTCGTTATAACTAACTGTGTTTCAATATTTTGTGGAAAACAAGGGTCGAAGTACTATCCAGTAAAAGCAAGGATTACGACTATGAAAACATTTCATAGTGTTCCTTCGATTATTTGTCGAAGTACTATCCAGTAAAAGCAAGGATTACGACAAACTTGCACCTTCCATGATGTCGATGTAGCCTGATGTCGAAGTACTATCCAGTAAAAGCAAGGATTACGACTAGAACATCTTAGCATTAATAGCAGCTCTCTTCTGTCGAAGTACTATCCAGTAAAAGCAAGGATTACGACAACAAATTCAAAGTGATTGCCTACCTTATATAGTCGAAGTACTATCCCTACCTTCCTTTGGTCGGTAGGCAGGCAGTAGAAGCAAGGATGAACGAACGAGCCCACAGGGTCGAGCACGATCCCGATAGTAAATCGGGACTCGAAGTGAGTGAACCGCGTTAGCGGCTACCTACAAATGGACTTATTCGTTATTTGATAAATATTTCCATTAACTAAAATAGCACTTTGTACATAATGGTTTATTCATGGAGCTATCTCCTTCCTTAGAGCAACTATGGCAATAGTTCTCAATAAAATCATAGTTTTCATACACAGCCCATGTAGAGAAGCAACTACGGCAATAAGGTTTATCGGGGTCTAAGGGTATTTTCTCACTACATCGAATGCAAACGCCATTAGGTTCTTTTTTGTACTGCCTAGTAGTAGAATATGATTGAAAGATTGAAGTACGACTTTTTGTTTGTTCTTCACTTCTTCCTAGAATAGCTTCGACTTCTTTTATGGCATCATCATAAATTCCAGAATCCCTATTTCGAGATATTGAAATGCCCATTTCAATATTATTTTGTTCTGAGAATTCATAGAAGTTCATCGATGTAATAACCATTTCTGTTTCGTTAAAGTAGCACTTTGCATGCAAATTCTTAACAAAAAATAATTTTACAAGTCGTAATTGATTTAATTTTGACCATTGCGAAGAGTTTAGGTCATCTTTGCCATAAACAATATACACCGTTACTCCAGAATTATCTGCATCTTTTAATCGCTGAAAAAAAGAATCAGAAATTTGTAGATATGGGGAGACAATAATGGCTTTCTTTTTTGCACCACGAATGATTTCTTCAATTTTTGCTGCGATACCTTTGGTTGTTAAAAACTTTGCCATAATCTTTAGAATTAAAATAAATGATATTTTATATACTTACTTAAGCTTATTGAGTTACATAAATCCCAGTATTGTTCATCTCGATAATCTAAGGCTGGAAAATCTATCATCATACCGGCATTTAATGACTTTATGGAAGACCGTCGGCAGTTTGAGCAAAAACGAATGAATAACAAAAACCATATGCATCGGTTTGCGGGCAATTTTGCGACCTATCTTAAAAACTACCGTTAAACATGTATCTTTTGATTAGTTATGACATCAGTAATAATGCCTTGCGGCTAAAACTATCAAAAAGTCTAGTTTACTATGGGTTAGATCGGTTACAGTACTCTGTATTCATCGGAAAGATAAAAAAACGACTCTATCGACCACTAGAAATGGAGATTGACGCCATCATACAAAAGAGTCAATCAGGAGACGACAAAATACTCGTGTTGCCTTTAGAAAAACAACTATTGGAACGCATCCAACTAGCCGGAAAAGACGATAAAATCATCTCTGCATTATTACTTCAAAAAAATACACTCATTCTATAGTGTATATAGCAAAAAATGGCTATATTGGGGCATGAAGCATAAAACCAAGGAATATCTTTCCGAGTTTTTCGTTATAACTAACTGTGTTTCAATATTTTGTGGAAAACAAGGGTCGAA
>JAUTBZ010132127.1:0-13772 GCA_032361785.1 Lepetodrilus galriftensis
GCAAACATAAAAGTTTGATCGCGATAATAACCAGATCTAAAATCGCCATTTTTAAAAACCTTTGCCATAGCGAGTTGTGGTACTTCTTTACCATCGCCAAAAATACCAAATTTTGCTTTACCAGTAAGGACTTCACGTCTTCCTAAAAGACTAATTTCCCTGCTTAATACAGCAGTTTTATAGTCTTTTAAAACTTCGTTTTTAAAATCGGTAAAAGATAAAGTTGTATTGGTTTTTGTCTCAGAACTTGGCATAAATCAAATAGTTTAGATAATGCAAAGTTACGATTTTTAACAAAAAGAATTGGTATTACTCAACAGTAAAAGAAATTTTAGTATTAAATTTTACAGGTGTTGGTATGTTGTTTAATAAACCTGGTTTAATAGTTGGAATAGATTCAATTACTCTGTTTGCTTCTCTAACAACTCTATCGTCCCATTTACCAACTGTTTTGAAAACTTTTGATTTTCCGTCTTGATCTATTACAAAAATAATTCTAATGGTATGAATGCCTTTGCTTAAATTTAAGTCGGTAAATGAATCTGTTTTAAAATGATCTAAAGAATAAAGATTTATTTTACTTATTAAGCAATTACCCATATCAAATTTAGAGGTTTTGTTTTCACAACCTGCATAGACAGGTAATTTATCGATATTCATTGAACTAACAGCGTTGTCTAATTCGTAAATGTTGTGTTTAAGACTATTTATATTAACCTTTTTAATTGATTCAATATTTTTAATTTCTTTTTTTGGTTTGCTAGGTATCGGTATTGCAACTACTTCTTTTTTAATTGATTCTATAGTTTCTGGGCAACCATTTTTTGTAGTTGCATAAACTAACGGACATTTGTCTATATTGTCTGGAATACCATCTTTATCAGTATCTACAGTTTCGACTTTAGTCACTACTTGGTTAGTTGTCACTTGTTGAGTAGTTGTCACTTGTTGAGTATTACTTTGAGTTGGTGCATTACCATTACAGCCATCTTTGTCATTACCTGCTTTTAATGGACATTTGTCTAAATGATCTGGCACACCATCTTTGTCTGAATCTATAGTTACACCATTTGCGAAAACAAGGGCATTTTTGTCTGTATTTGGTTCTTTGTCAAATTGATCTATTACACCATCACCATCAGAATCTATAAATTTAATAATTGGTTTTTCGACAATTTCTTCAATTATAGCATCACTTTCATCAAAGTTGTTTTGCCAACTAATATTTTCATTACCGTTGCGATGTAATTTAATTACAACACCAATCTGTGTAGTGAAGAAAGTTTCAAAATTTTGTTTGCTGCTAATTGTAGCATCTAAATGATCTTCATTATTAAAATTAATAGTTTGTCTTAATTCTAAATCAAATCTGTTAGATAATTTATATTTTAAGCCTAAGCCAGAAGTGTAGTAAATTGATTTTGAATCGCCACCACTTTGAGATGTTGAGAAGTCAATTAATAACTCATCTGTAGTCTCATTATATAATTTAGTGCTATAAGTATGGTAACCAATACCAAAATAAGAGGCAAGATTAAATTTTCTATCTTTGTCTGAGTTTGTTCTTAGTCCGTTTAAATTTAATACTAAATTAAATTCACCTCCAAAAGAATCACCACTAAACCTTACATTATTAGATGGAACAGAAGTAAAAAAAACAGGTTGTGGACTTGAATTTTTTTGTGAACTACCACTAATTTTTTGTATTTGACCTTTCAATTCAAAGCCAAAAGCTGGAGAAATCATCTTATTTAGATAAACATAATAACCCAAATTAGCATCTTTTGACCTCAAGTCACCATGCATAATAAAGTTAGATGCTCCAGTACCTATAGTCCATGTATCTAGACTGTTACTTTGAGAAAATAACAAAGTAGGAGTTGCAATTATAAAAAATAATATTGAATAGAGGGTTTTCAAAAGGTTGATTTTTTCAGAGTCCAAAGATATAAAAAAAATAACTATTCTACTATAAAAGGTATTTTAAAACTATATTTTACAGATGTGTTCTGTCCATTTTTCTTTCCTGGAATCATTTTGGGTAATAATTTTATGACTCGTTTGGCTTCATTTACTATTTTTTTGTCCCAATTACCAGTTGTTTTAATTGCTTTAGAATTTCCGTTTTTATCAATAACAATAAGTACTCTAATTTCATTAAAACCTTTTTTTGCACCAAATTTTTTGGCTAGTGATGTGTTAAATTTACTGTGAACAAAATTTGTAATGCCATTGTATAAACAATCTTTTTTATTTCTATTAGTTTGACTAGATTCGCAACCAGGAAAGATTGGCATAGTTTCAACAGTACTAATGTTATTTGCATTATCTAGTGCAGGTATGCCATGCCTAATTATTTTCGTTTCGCTTGTAGAATTATAAATTACTTGATTTATATAATTTGGCTTTGCCTGATTTTGTGTTATTTTAGATATTTTCTTGTTTTTGAGTTTTCTCTCTTTAGGTAACTTACTATACGTAGTTACATTAGATGTGAATTTTTGTTGATGGTTTTTGTATTTATGTTTAAGAACATTTTTTTTAGGTAATTGAGAATAGGTAGTTACATTAGAACTATTTTTTACAATTTGCCTTTTAGGTTTTTTCTTTACGGAAAGTTTAGGTCTTCTCTTTTTATAAACTTTGGCTATTGGTTTTGCCGTCTTTTTAAATGTATTTTTTCTTTTTTTGTTGGTAGAATATGCTTTAGGTTTTGTTTTAAGATAAGTAGTTTTAGTTTGATAATTTTTTAATTTAGAGTATGTTGTAACACTTGAACTATTATCTCTTTTTTTGTATTTAATATTGAATTTTGAAATTTTTGAGTAGGTAGTTACACTTGAACTATTGTCTCTCTTGTTTTTAAAATAACCATTATTTTTATCAAAATTTTGTAATTTAGAATAGGTAGTGATGTTTGCGTTATTACTATTCTTATTTTTGAAATAACCATTATTTTCATCAAAATTTTTAAGTTTTGAGTAGGTAGTTACATTTGGAATAATTGTATCTAATTTTTGATTATTAATCTTTAAATTTATAGCATTATCAATCGTGCCAAAACTCAAAAAACTAAAGTAGCAAAGTAGGAATATTAGAAAAGATATAATCTTTTTAAAAGAATTCATTTATTATAAGTTGTTATTTTTTTGCAAATATAATTTAATTTATAAATTTTAATATTGAACTCATTTAAACTTTTTGGATTTAACCGCAAAATGATGTTTTTGTGCTCAATTGAAGGCTTTTTTTAATTGAATAGCTGTATTATTGAATAAAAAAAGTTCATTTCTTAGAAAAATTATTTTTAATAAAACCCTCTTTTTATATAATTAAAAATCCGACCAGGACTCAGTGTAATAACAAATCTAATTTTAGATGAGTAATTTGGTGAGTTAGGTTCAAAACCGTTACTAGATTGTAGTGGAAAATAGATTTCAAAAATGTTGTGTATAAAATTAAATCGAACACCAGAATCGTATTTAAAAATAGTATTTTCACCTTTATTTTTAAAAAAACCAGCATCGCCATAAACTTCAATCCATCTCCAAATACTAAAACTATTATTTGTGGTTAACATCCATCTATTTGCTAAATTGTCCTCAAAGAAGGATTTAAAGCCACCTTCCGAAATTATAATTTGTTGACTTAAAAAACCAGTATCTTCAGACCTGCCTAAATAACTGTAATCAAATAAATAATCGGTTGCTCTATTTATCGAAAAATCAAAAAAGTTACTTGCAGTTTTATTATGTAAAAAAGTACCAGCATAAATTCTAAAATCATATTGTCTATTTTTATCGGTAAGTTTTCGGTATCTAAAATCTAATGCTAATTTGCTAAAATTAGAAGCCAATTGAAAGTCTAAATTATAGCGTAAATCTTGAATGATTTCAGGTTTAGAATAATTATACCTAACATTTAAAATTTGGTAATTATCAGATTCTAAACTCGCTGAATTTAGAGGTGTTTCTCTATTAATAAACACATAGCGAGTTGACAAATTACTTCCGCCAACATCTCGTAAACTTTTACGATTAAAATCAAAAGAAACATAAGGTGATAATCTGTTAAATGATAAGTCTGGAGCGTAATGAAAGTTACTTGCAGAAATGCCAGTTGAAAAACGATTAATAGAAGAATTTTTAGGATAATTTTGAAATTTTAATGAAAACGAACCAACTAATTGTTGACTTTTTGTGCCATAATTTGGTGTAATTTTATAAAGCCATTTTTTTTTGAATATTGTTTTGTTAGAAATTGAAGCTCCTAAAATTAAACCATCATAAAAATTATAATCATATTCTAGATTATAAAATACTTGATTATAATAAGGGTTGTCAATATCTTTTAAAAAACGAAATTGTATTGGTCTATTTAATAAACTACGGTTTAGATTTTTCCAATTATTTCGTAAGTTTAATTCAGGGTAAATATTTTCATAATTTAATGAAATTTTATCGTAATTACCTTTCTTAATTTGTATTGTTTTTATAGAATCAATATTTGTTATCCATTTTTTAAATTGAATATTTTTGTCTTTTAAACCATAAAGTAATATTGGTGAAGTGATATTTCTTTTATTCTTAATTGTAATTTTAATTGAATCTTTAGTCTGAGTTACTTTTTTAATAGTGTAATCTATCTTTTTCTTACTCTGTAAATAATCGCCAAAAAACCAACTTAAATCTTTGGTGGTTTTAGCGGTTAATATTTTTTTAAATTGACTGCTGGTTGTCTTTTTTAAATAATTTTGTTTGTAAAATTGTTGTAAACTTTGCTTAATAATATCGTCCTTTAAATAAGAATCTAAATAATTAATACCTAAACCAGCCTTGTATTTATTTACAATTTTTCTGTTAAATGTTGAAAGTGAATCGGTTCGTGTTGTTAATGCTTGATTAAGATTTTTTCGCATAGCAAACTGATTTACAAATGAATACTTGTCGTTAAAATCTAATTTTGCTAATTGATAACTTCGAATTCCCCAAATTTTAGAAATTTTACCTAAAGCCTTTATTTCGGGATAGTATTTTTCAATATATTTCATCATTAAGTAGGTCTGAATTCCATCATTTAACCAAATATCATTTCTTCTATTTGTAAGGATAGTATTGTTAATGTATTTGTTAGTTAATGCTTTAAACATTTTAATATCAAACTCGAATACATTATTAAACGGATTAAAAAATTTGGGTAATTGATTTAAACCATAAACAGGATTTTTATCATAAGTAATTTTATTTACCAATAATTTTTCATGAGGATATTTACCTAAGTAGCCTTTAATAAAATTAATTTCTCTTTCTAAAATTGATTTTAGTGTTTCATGCTTTATTTTACTATTAATATTTGTTATGATATTTAAATCCGTTGTATTATAGGTTTTGAAACTTTGTTTTTTGTTGATGTTTAATTCAATATCGGTTCTGTTTTTTCCAGATAATATATAATGTGAATAATTTTTGTTTGCAACGAGTTTTATGATGTTTAAATCAGTATTAAGATTGTAATTTTCAGGTATTTTAAACTCAATTTTATAGTCTGTTGGTGAGATGTACAGGTCATCCATATTATAATTGCTCATAGTTTCCCAAGAGTTATTATAAACGGCAGGAACTAAATACCAATACCTTAAATTATAACTGTATTTGTTTCTACCATAACTTGTAAAATTATCTTTCGGAATTTTCACAAGATAAGTGGCAACTAATGATAATGAATCATTTGGTTTTAATAGTTGATTCAATTTAACCGTAACAATATCTGGTATTTTTTCATTTATAATAAAAGGAGTTGTTTCGTACTTACTTGAAATATTTAGTATTTTAGAAAAACCTCTATTTTTTTTCTTAGAAAAATATAAATCTTTATTATAATCTTCTAATAATCTTTTAGATAAAGGGGTTTTTTTGTCTTTATAACTGTTCATCCAGTTATGAAGATATATCGTTTTTAAAGTATCATTAGTAGTGTTGTAAAAAACGATTTCTTGTTGTATTTTTAATTGATTATTTACTACATCTAATTCAGCAATTATATTAATTGACTGATTTTGAGAAAAGCATTCAAAAATTAAGAATAAAAAGAATAATACTACTATTTTTTTCAAATTTTAATTATTTTAAGAGATTTATTTACTCCTTTAACTTTTATATAATAAACCCCTTTTGGTAAATAAGAAAGACTAATATTTGTATTAATAGAAGTTATTTTTTGTTTGTAAATATTTTGACCAAGATAATTATAAATATTTAAATATTGATTCTGTAAGGAATTATCTATTGCTAATGATAAATTATCATCAATAAGATTACCTTTTGTTAATTTAATTAAATTTTCATTTATTAATTCGCTAGTTGTTGCAAGAGTTTCATTTGTTTCTAAAGATAAAACAACTGGTAAATGGTCACTCATATTGTATAGGTTGTTTCTTAGTTCTTGAGAAAACTCACCAATACAATTTGTATTGTCTATTCTAGTGTTAAAACAATTGCCATTATTTCCATAATTTTTATAGGAATTTTCAACAAAATTAATTTCAGAATTTACCAAAATATTTTCGGATAACATAATAAAATCAAAGCGATCATCTAGGCCGCCACCAGCACCAAAACCATTAAATTCTGCAGTACTCAGTCTAGTAGATTGAGAGTGTAATGATCTCCAATTGCTATTGTTGTGCCAACTCTGTAAAGTATTATTTAAATTTAATACATCTTTCATTATAATTGCATTATTTGTATCTAATATTTTTTGATAGCCAGGTTCGCTAGAGGTGTAGAAGTTAAAATCGCCAGCAAAAATCACAAAACTATTTGGGTTTAGATTTTGTAGTTCATTAGTAAATTGTTCAACCATTTGTAAACGCAGTTGTTGGTTGTTTGTACCTTGGCTACTTTTTAAATGTGTTACAAAAACTTCTAAATAAGTAGGGTTTGTTAAATAGTTAGTTGTTTTTATAATAAATGTATAGTGATTGATATCTCTAACATTAGTAATTATAGTTTGTTGATTGTCTAAAATAAAATAAGCACTATTAAAAAAAACTAATTGTTGTAAACTACTGTCTGGATTTTGGTCAGATTGGTTTAAAATAAATTGAGCTTTGTTGTAGTTTTTGTTAATTTCATTTAAAGAAAAATCTAATATCGAATTTGCGGCATTATTACTTTCTAATTCACAAACAAAAAATAAATCAGGTTCATAACTGTTTAGAATGTTTTTTAACACAACATTTCTATTTGTAGGTGGAGCAGTTGGGTAATTTAATAAATTGTAAAACATTGCATTTATGGTAGTTTGACAATAAGCGGATTGCGCTAAAAATAAGATTATTATAGATAAATAGTTTTTCATGAGTTTAAATTAAAATTGGTATAGTAATTGGTAATAAACAATCTGATATAGATTAAGATGATTAAACATGTATAGAAATAAATTAAAAAAACAAAAATATAATATTAAAGTAGTATCTTTGCAAAAATTTTGAAAAATTTTAAGTATGTTAAAAAACCCTTTACAGAATAAATGTTTTGGCTTACTTATCATTAGAAATAGATTAATGTGAAGATTGTAGTTTACCCTCAATTGAATCATTTATTATAAAGAATTAGAATTAGAATTAGAATTATGGAAAATCTTAAAAGTAAAATTTTATCCCTTTTATTATTAGTAAGTTTAGTGACCTTTGCTCAAAATGCAGGTTGTGGACTAGGAGTGTATGCAGGAGAAGACACATCAATTACCTGTGGTGATTGTGTAGATGTTATAGCAGAAACTAATCCAGTAAATTTAGCAATTGGTAATAATACAACAGCTTATACAATTGGGCAAGATTTCTGTACACCTTTACCAGTACCGCCTTCTGCAACAGGTATTATTGTTGATGACCGTTGGTCAAATATAATTAATATTGGTTTTAATTTTAGTTTTTTTGGTAATACTTATAATCAATTATTAATAGGAGATAATGGTGTTGTTACATTTGATACGGTAAATAATGTGCCTGGAGCTTACTGTGAATGGAATTTTTCTGATGATTTACCAAGTACAAATTTATTTCCTGATACAATTTTTGGAGCTTATCATGATTTGTTGACAGAAACTGCAATTGGCGGAGGAGGACTAATAGAATATTTTGTTACAGGTACCGCTCCATATAGACAGTTTGTTATTACATATACAGATGTAATGCATTTTGAACTTCGTTTTTATCATGATGGAAGTGGAGATTTCGACTGTCCAGAAAATACAACACAGCAAATCATAATTCAAGAAACCACTAATATTATTAGTATTAATTTAGTTGATAAACCTGTTGTTTGCGATAATTGGAATCAAAGTAGAGCATTGGTTGGTATTCAAAATGGTTCAGGTACTGTTTCGTATAACGCACCAGGTAGGCAAACTAGTGATTCTCCTTGGACTGCAACTAATGAAGTTTGGCAGTTTTTACCATTAAACCCAACTCCTGCAAATGTAGTTTTTGATGGTTGGTTTGATTCTAACGGTATACAAGTTGGAAATACCGAAACAACAAATGTTTGCCCTACAGATACCGAAACTTATACTGCACAATATACCTGTACAAACTGTGACATCAACCCAGTAACTGTTACAGATGATGTTGTAGTAACAGTAACAAATACTTTAGATACTGATGGTGATGGTATTTGTGATGTCGTAGATTTAGACGATGATAATGATGGTATAACAGATGTTCAAGAATGTGTAGATGAAACTATTTTTGGACCTTTCACTAGCGGTAACACAAGTTTTGATATTACTGGTAATGGAGGTAATGGTTCTGCTATTTTTAACTTTTTAACCTACAATGGGGTTGTATATGATATATTTGTTGCTCCAGATTCTTATGAGGAACATTTTCAAAATGGTGTAAATGTAGCCGAAGCTTTTCATAGTAATTGGAATGTAAATAATATAACAGACCCAAATTGGAACAATTTAATTATCGACGCATTTCAATCACGAGACTTAAACTGGTATCAAAGGCAAGACCCAACTATTAATCCAAGTGATTATTTTTTACTAAAATATAACAATCCAATGATTTCCACCGGAAATTCTTTTGTGTTTGCTACTGAACGTGGTGGGAATAATGGTACAAATATAGAAGCCCTAGATGAAAATGGAAACTCTTATGGTTTAATTAAGCATTTTGCAAATAATGATCCTGCTTATCTTGGTACTGGTACTTTCGCTTCTAATAATCAACAAATAAGGATTGTAATGTTCTCTCTAACCGAAATTGCTCCTGCAGGTTCGTTTGTTCATGCTTTAAAAATCACTTCTGAAGTAAATGGATCTGGAGATGCCCAAGATGGTAAAGTTTTTGTTTTTACCAATAATGCAGAATGCGGAGATACAGATGGAGATGGTATTCAAGATCATTTAGATTTAGATTCTGATAATGATGGTATTTATGATTTAATAGAAAGTGGTCAAAATGCAAGTGTTTTAGATGCAAATAACAACGGTATCTTAGATGATATGGAAGGTGGTACGCCTAATGATGCAGATAATGATGGGTTATCTGACGCTTCAGAGGTAACTTATGGTTCTAATCAAGGTATCACTCCAGTTAATACTGATGGTGATTTATTGCCAGATACGATAGATTTAGATTCAGATAATGATGGTTGTTCAGATTCAAACGAAGCTTATGCTAATGCAAATGCAGATGGAGGAGGAGGTCAATATGGAGCAGGAAACCCTGCTGCAACAAATCCAAATGGTACAGTAACAGCAGCAAATTATCAAATCCCTGCGGATGGTGATGCTAATACCATTTATGATTTTCAACAAGATTCTCAATTTTTAACAGGAGTAACAACCCAACCAATAGATCAACTAAATATAGTTCCAGGTGGAAATGCAACGTTTACTGCAACACCAAACGTTTCAGGAACTGGTACTCCAATATCATATCAATGGCAAGAAAGTACTAATAATGGTACTACTTGGAATAACATTTCTAATGGAGGAATTTATAGTGGTGCTACAACTGACACTTTAAACCTTACAGGTGTAACTATTGCTATGGATGGAAATCTATACAGAGTAATTTTTTCTTCACCAAGTTATATTTGTGATAATGATATTACTTCAGATGATGCATTATTAACAGTTTTATCTGATGCAAATTTAGTTACCACAAAAATAGTTGATGATTCGACTCCAAACCCGGGTCAAACAGTAACTTTTACAATTACAGTACTTAATAATGGTCCTGGTGATGCGACAAATGTAAATTTAACAGACTTATTACCAACAGGAATCACATTAAGTGGAAATAATCCAAGTTTAGGTAGTTATAATACTGCATCTGGGCTTTGGGCAAATTTTGATTTAAATAATGGACAATCTGCTACATTGCAACTTTCAGGAGTTGTTAATTTAGGAGAAGATTGTAATACCATAACAAATACTACAACTGCTGCTACATCAGACTTAACAGACTCAACAACTGTTGGAGATGATTTAACTGCATCAATTATAGTTAATGATGTTACAGACCCTTTAATTACTGGTAGTATTACAAATACAAATATAGAAGGTTGTACTATTGCAGATGTACCTTCAGCAGAAACAACAGTTGCTGGTATTGAGGCATTAACAGGAAACCCTAATATCTCAGATAACTGTAGTACAGATGCGAATCTAACTGTAACTTTTGCAGATGTTGTTACTGGTACTTGTCCAATGACAATTACAAGAACATATACAATTACTGACGAAGCAGGAAACACTTCTATAATAGTGCATACAATTACAGTAGATGATATAACACCACCAACGGCAAGTAATCCATTACCAATGGAAGTTTGTTATATAGGAGCAGGAACGGTAGTTCCACCAGCAGACATTACCGTTGTAACCGATGAGTCAGACAATTGTACAGCAGCGCCAATAGTTGCTTTTGTAAGCGATGCATCTAATAATGGAAGTTGTCCAGAGATCATCACAAGAACCTATTCGGTAACTGATGATTGTGGTAATAGTATAAATGTAACTCAAACAATAACTGTAGGTGACACTGAAGATCCAGTAGCAAACTGTCAAGCAAATATAACAGTAAATTTAGATGGTGTAACAGGAACGGCAACAATAACAGCAGCCGATGTTAACAATATTTCAACCGATAATTGTGGTATTGATACCATGACGGTAAGCCCAAATAGTTTCACAACTGCAGATGTTGCCAATAGTCCAATCACAGTTACTTTAACAGTAACCGATTTCTGCGGCAATACAGATACCTGTACAACCCAAGTAACGGTAACCGATACCGATGGAGCACCAAATGCAATCTGTCAAGACATTACCGTACAATTAGACGCAACAGGAAACGTAAGTATCACAGGGGCAGATATTAACAATGGATCAACCGACAACGGAACGATAGTTTCAATGACTGTAATACCAAATACATTTGATTGTAGCAACATAGGACCAAACACAGTAACCTTAACTGTTACTGATGATAGTGGATTAACAGATACCTGTACAGCAACAGTAACGGTAGAAGATAATCTACCACCAACAGCAAGTAATCCATTACCTATAGGTGTAGAATGTATAGATGATGTACCAGCAGCAGATATAGCAGTAGTAACCGATGAGGCAGACAATTGTAACGTAGTAGTTGCTTTTGTAAGTGATTCTTCAGATAACAATACCTGTCCAGAAGTAATCACAAGAATGTATTCTATCACCGATGATGGAGGTAATGTAATCACCGTCACCCAAATAATTACAGTAAACGATATAACACTACCAACAGCAAGTAATCCAGCAGCTATAGATGTAGAATGTATCGAAGATGTACCAGCGGCAGATATAGCAGTCGTTACCGATGCAGCAGATAACTGTGGAGCACCAACGGTTACATTTGTAAGTGATTCATCAGATGGTAATACCTGTCCAGAAGTAATTACAAGAACGTATTCAGTTACCGATGCTTGTAACAATTCAATCACAGTAACTCAAACGATAACTGTAAATGATGTTACACCACCAACAGCAATATGTCAAGATGTGACTGTTGCTATAGATTCAGTTACTGGCCAAGCGGTAATAACAGGATCAGATGTAGATAACGGTTCAACTGATAATTGTACAGCAGTATTAAATTATTCAGTATCACCAGATACTTTTACAGCAAACGGTACCTATACAGTAACTTTAACAGTAACCGATGCTTGTGGTAACGCAGATACTTGTACTTCACAAGTAACTGTAAACGGAGCACCAAGTGCAGTATGTCAAAACATTACAGTAGCATTAGATGCAAATGGACAAGCAAGCATAACAGCATCAGATATAGATGGTGGTTCGACAGGCGGAACCATATCAATAAGTCCAGACCCACATTTATTTACTTGTGCAGATTTAGGACCAAATACAGTAACTTTAACAGTAACTGATGGTGGAGGATTTACAGATACATGTGATGCAACGGTAACAGTAATAGATAATATCTCACCAACAGCAAGTAATCCAGCAGCAATAAGTGCACAGTGTGTAGCACCAGTTACAGATATAGCAGTAGTTACAGATGCTGCAGATAATTGTAACGCAACGGTTGCTTTTGTAAGTGATTCCTCAGACGGTAATACCTGTCCAGAAGTAATCACAAGAACATATTCAGTTACCGATTCAAGTGGTAATTCAATTAGCGTAACTCAAACAATAACAATAAACGATACAATAGCACCAACGGCAAGTAATCCAGCAGATATAACGGTTGATTGTAATGAAGATATTCCTGCTCCAGATCCTTTAGTAGTAATAGACGAAGCTGATAATTGTGGAATACCAACAGTTGCTTTTGTAAGTGATGTTAGTGATGGAAATATTAATCCAGAAACAATAGTAAGAACTTATTCTATTACAGATTTATGTGGTAATAGTATTGAAGTGACACAAACTATAATTGCTTTATTTGATGGAGAAATACCAGTGCCAGAAGGACCAAGTCCTCAGGCATATTGTGCAGGAGAAGGGTTGACTTTAGGTGATTTATCGGTATTTAATACTGTTGGTTTTACTAATATCATATGGTTCGATGATGCAAATCAAACAAATCAATTACCTGATAATACACCATTAGTTGATACTACTATTTATTATGCTTTTCAAGGAATTGGAAGTTGTGCAATAGGATTACCTATTGAAGTACAAGAAGAAACTAATATTCCTGCTCCTTCAGGAAGTACAGATCAAGCATATTGTATTGTAGAAGACTTAACATTAAATGATTTAGCAGTTTTTAATACAACTGGATTTAGTACTATTTTATGGTTTGATGATATAAATCAAACGAATGCATTAAATGGTTCTACATCATTAATGAATGGTGATACGTACTATGCTTTTCAGGGTATAGGAAGTTGTGCCTTACCATTAGCAGTAACAGTAAATGGCGTAACAGATGCAGAAGCACCAACAGGAGATACCGTACAAGCGTTCTGTTTAGCAGACGGCCAAGTTTTAGATGACTTAGCGGTATTCAATACAGGAACCTTCACTAGTTTATTCTGGTATGACGGATCAGATCAAGCAACAGCGAATCAGTTAGATCCATTAACTACAGAATTACAAGATGGCGTAACATATTATGTCTTCCAAGCAACGGGAAGTTGTGCCTTACCATTAGCAGTAACAGTAAACGGCGTAACAGATGCAGAAGCACCAACAGGAGATACCGTACAAGCGTTCTGTTTAGCAGACGGCCAAGTTTTAGATGA
>JAUTBZ010132138.1:0-13985 GCA_032361785.1 Lepetodrilus galriftensis
TTTATTTTGACATGGAAATATTGACAAAATTTGTAATTGAGCTGTCGAAAACAGCTTGTGCAGGTCATGGAAATCAATATTTTCTGAATCAAATTTCCAGGGATCGAGGTTAAAAAACCCATTAAGTGTAGATGAAAAATATTTTGATTTCTGACTTTAAAATTGGATTGAAAACAAGGTCGGTGTTGATATATATATATTTTTTGGTATCGTGAATTTATTATTTTATACAGTAGACCTCGCATATAACGTACTCATTGGGACCGGCTATTTTTGTCCGTTATATGCACATCTCGTAATTAGCGTTAGACAGGACCGGGACTTCAGATTCAGTACATTATAGGTGAGTGTCCGATTTATGCAAGGCCATTATATGCGAGGTCTACTGTATATTCAATATTTTAAGTTAAATTGTTTTTAGAACAGTGTCATTTCTCAGTAGAAACTATGACGACTGCATTGCAATTGGTTAAAAAGGAAAGTGAGTGGCACAGTAACCAGCAGTAGAATATACATAGAAGGCGCTACTATTACTATGCATCTGTTTGGTATTTAGCCATAATAGCTCACAGGATGTAGAGTTTTTTCTTTTGAAGTTCTATGACCAAAGAGATGACCTTTTCTTCATAACAATGAGTTATATGAGTTAATAATAATAAACACATCAACACCATTTCCAATTCTGATCTCACTTATTATTGTTATACTCCCTGGCCTATTATATGCAATTATTATTGTTATACTCCAGAGTCCCTGTAGCCCCAATGTAATGGAATGGATACCATTTTCAGGAATATTTTTTATTTTATTTGAAATTGAACCCCAAACATGATGAAATGTCTCTTGTCATACAATTGCTGCTATTTGCGTTGAATGTGTGCAGCGTAGGGATCGTTACATGTTCAACTTCCAAATTAGAACTTAGCATAGGTTACTCATAGGTCTGACCTTTGCATGTGAGCAACGATTTATTCAAACTGTCCGATGAAGATGCTTCGTTTCCTGCTGACACGACAGGGGGAGTACTATTAATGTACAGACCAGCTGAAAATGATTGTTATTTATGTTATTTCAATCAGCGTGTATGAGTGAAAGATTCCTACTGCGAAGTAAAATAATAACTCACTCATATTATCTAATAACCTTGAAACCCTTAAACACAAATGAAATTAGAGAAGTTGCCGTTATTGTTAATACTAGAGATCTATTCATTACTTCGCATCCAAAGAATATGCTATTGTTTGGAATGTCTTTACTGTAATGTTATTCCATTGCCAGACATGTCAAAATTGAATAGGTATCTAGATTGATAGCTAAAAGGTCGAGGTCGTTAGATGATATATTCCTGCTGCGTTGTAAACCACTAATTTAATCAATCAAAGGTCGAGGTTACAGAACAATACTAAAATTGCGAAATCCAAAGATAAAAATATTGGTTTGGTTTTCTCCATGTTGAAGAAATGGTTAATTAGGGACTTTTTCTTTATCAGATCTAAAAATGTCAAAAGTCCAAACACCAGAAATGAGTTTAAACACGAACCTTTTTCAATCTCTGTGTAGTGTTTACTTCACATATCAGGGAAGCCAATCAGCGGGCAAACAATTTGAAATGCAAAATACACATTACAGTTAACTGCAAATACTGACCAAATTTGGATCTCGATTTATATATTTCTGGTAATAGTAATTTTTCCTCTGCATCGAAGCTGGGGGAACAATCTGTGATGGGTTGTAAGAAGGGTGTGTATTGACAATTACGGCCTCCGCAAGCCCCAAGTGGGAGGTGATGGAGTGTACACAGAGTAGAGTATTGATCTGTATTCTGTCATACCAGTACGGATCTCAGGATGACTTGTTACAATAAGGCTATACTACTGGTGTGCAGTTCAAACTTTAGTGCCATCATGTTCCTGGCACCACTGACCAGGCCAGCAAATTAACAGTTTGTCCTGGTACTACAATGTGCTGGTACTACACTGCTGGTAATATACTGCTCATACTACACTGTATACTATACTGTGTACTACACTGTGCTGGTACTACACTGTGCTGGTACTACACTGCTGGTAATATACTGCTCATACTACAGTGTACTATACTGTGTACTGTACACTGTGCTGGTACTACACTGTGCTGGTACTACACTGCTGGTAATATACTGCTCATACTACACTGTGTACTATAATGTGTACTACACTGTGCTGGTACTACACTGTGCTCATACTACACTGCTAGCCCACTGTGTGGACTGATTGTGAATGCAGCTGCACAACTGAAGGGACCAGGTTGTGGGGTGGTGTGCATGAACCCACAATTGATAATACTGTTGATTCATAATGATGACAATAGTAATTAAAACAGCTGATGTATGGTAGGTGATGCCATCTACCAAGACCAATCATCTTAACCTTTACAACAACCAAGACCAATCAATTAAACCAACCAAATAAAATCTTGCATTTTTCAACCAAGCCCAGTCAACTTAATCTTAAGTCATCTTAACCTTTTCAACCAAGCCTGGAGTTTTAACTTTAATCTTAACCTCTTTAACACTCATGACCAAATTCTAACCCTTACAAAACTCAAGACCAATCAATTTACACCAACCAAGGCCAATTGTTGTAACCTTTTCACCCAAGGCCAGTCTTATTCACCCTCACACCAATCAAGGCCACTCATCTTTGTTGTTCATCAATCTTTGATATGGTTTCTGATGCAAACTAAACATCTGTCTACTGACATGAGATACTCAATTCATTCTACCCATTTGATACTATAACTTTTTACTATAGCTATATGAGAGACAGGTGTTTAACCATCTGGAAGATTCCGTCAATCTGTGTCTAGATTCACCTGGAACATTCCATAAGTCTGTGAGTAGATGCACGTTATCCCATCGTGTCGGTGCCAATATTTACAGCAGACAAAGTCTCACGGACCCAATGTCTATAGACTGGGATGAGTCGGGGCAGTGTCATGTGGTGCCAAACCATAGAGAGTTCACAGTCAGCCCCTCAGTTATACATGTATACACACAGTTAGACATACAGTTATACATGTATACACACAGTTAGACATACAGTTGTACAAACAGTTGTAGACACAGGTAGAACAGGTCCTGAACAAAATGCAAGAGAAATTTAACAGTTTGTTCTTAATGTGAGAATGCAGTGTAAGTTTGAAATCTGCTTGGAAAACTGCACACACACAGAAGATACATCTCACAATCAGGATTGTCAGGATTGTAAACATGACATTTTAATGCTGACATATTGTAATTTGAGGTGTGGACGATTCTGCGGTTAACAAAATTCAATCTGACTTTGAATTGCTATAATTAATAATATTTGTTACGAGGTGACAACATGATGATGATACAAAGTTAGTTTCTGTTTTTCTCTGAATCAGAAATATAATGACTTGTTTAAATGCTGAATGAAACAATCCGATCATGTTGCAGCTATTAAAATGTCATTAGATGTCTCGAGGAGGAGTTCTTCAAACAGTAGCGACATACCATTCAGTAGTTATCATCAATTGTTTGATGTACTATAACACTTTGTGATTGATATAGCTTTATGTTGTCTGTTAACAAACTCTGTATTTGTTTCAAGCAAGTAAAATGTCTTTTACAACACACAGACTGTCCCTGAGCCATGTTCTATATGTTAGAGTACCCCATCTCATGACCATCTCATGAAATTTCATGATCATCTCATGACAACATGACATCTCATATGATCAAATAACATCTCATGACCAACTTGTGACTTTGTGACCATTGCATGACATCTCATAACCAACCAATGACCTTGTGGCCAAATGACCATCTCATCTCATGACATGCAATTCCATGTAAAACCCACCTAATGACAACATGACATCTCTCATGACCACCCAATGACCATGTGACCACTTGACCATCTCATGACATGCAATGCCATGTAAAAACCCACCTCATGACCAGATAACATCTCATGACCACCCAATGACATTATAACCATGATCATATCATGAACACTTCACGACATTCATATTTACAATTTTCAAATATTCTGTCACAGAAAGATTTTTTAAACATTTTTACAGCTTTGCATTTTCACCTGGGTAATTATTAAGATGTCCTCTCTGTATTGTTAAATGTACACATGAATATTTGTCTGTGTTTCAAACCTATCCCTATGACAACTTCCTCAGGATCTTCTTCGCAGTGTTGACACAAATCCCCCCACGGCACGACGCAACTGTTGCCGTTTGTGGCTGACCGATGACAGTCTCCCAGGTGGCAATCCGTTAGTCAATATTTGAGGCCGGGCGATGGGCTGGCAGCATTGTAAGAGCTGACTCCTCCCCCCATCTGACCCCCCTCCGGTACTCCACAACCATCCTGCTCCACCCCAGGCTTGAAGGTAGATCAGAAACTTACAAGGACGTGCCACTCTTCCCACGCAATGTCAGGGAAAGATGTTAGAAGTCTATAGTTTACTTAGCCTACAATTACAAGAGAAGTTGCCTCTTACGTGAAAGAAGTTATTTGCTTTTTCCGTGGCTGAAGTTGCTAATGACAAGACATGGGTGTAAGTTGCTGGTAATAGTGTTTATCAAATGTAGGAAGGTGGCTTGATCTAGCACTTGTTACAGAACATTAAGATGTGTTTCAATGAAAATAAAACTGTCAATGTAGATTGCATTCTTCTGAGGGCTTGACAGTAAGGATGGTCTGCCTGCCTGGGACAGGTATTATCCCCAGGAAGACAAGTGAAATGGCCAAGGATTAACAAGCCCTTTACCTACAGGGCAAGTAGTTTTATGTCCTATAGGACAGGGACAAGTATCTCAAAAGATTAATGTAGGTCGCTGCTTCCATATATAACCAAGTAAGGTTACTTGTAAGGAACATTAACTTTCTCCATGCTGGAAGCAACCAGAAATGCCCAAAAGAACTTGTGTCTGTGCCTAATCCAGCAGGGAAAGGGTTGAATTATGTTTATATTAAATACAACTGCTAATATAAGTTTAATTTTATTCAAAATCAAATGTAATAATATTACAGAAGTTCTGCTGCTGTGTCTATTTAAGACACATTAATTATTTAGTTCAGCATGATTTCCTGATTACAGCCTCTACCACATGTATTTGACACCTGTCAGTGTATCTGACAAGAGAGGTTATTAGAATTGGATATGATGGGTTGGTGACGTGAGTTGTAGAAGACTGCAAGTTGTAGAAGACCGCAGACCCATGCTGAGTAAGGATCTGATTGGTGACAGAACAGGAGCGTTTCTTGATTGGAACTAAAGAAGGCAATATTGATATATTGATTTCTGGTATATATTGCAGGAATATGATACATATTTTACCAGGGAGGAATGTACATTGTATCAGCATAATTCATATAATATCAAGCATTTCACAGCATCACAAGATCATTAAAGTTAGTTTGATTTTCTTTCAAAGTTTTATTTAACCTCTGTAGCATGTGTATACTTTGTTATGCCTTTAATTCTGAAGGTAACCAGAGATGCCCTAAAGAGCAGTGTCTATGCATAATCCAGCAGGTAGATGGTTAAAAGTACTAGCAGAGTAGTCAACGTTTTCACAGCATCATAGGAACATTTGTTAGTTTGAAACTTTTTCAACTTATAAATAATCTCTGTATACTGTTATATCCATACACTCTCTGTACTAGTGATCAAAGCCCTTGCTGAATAAGACATCTCCAATTGGCTTTAGAAGTTAACAAAGTACTTAGTATTATAAGACAACCTCCAGACTATCAGAAGTCTGTATTCAAATCTGGCAGGATTCTTTGAATAAATGTTACTTGAATTCATGCTCGTCTGCATCAGATTGGAAACTGCTACATACACAAGGATGTGGTTGAGATTAGGTGAATTGAACGTTCTGGTAGGTCTCCGCGATCAGCCGTTATTGGCAGCCATTAGCCGTCCTCGGTTGTCCTGGTGCCGCTCTTACCATAATTAAAGGTCATGCCGACATTCGATAGCGCTGGTGTAGAATATCATCCATTTTAATACTAGATACACCTTTTAATGATAGTATCGTAGCTGGAATTCGGTGAAGATATCTATAAATGAAAACCACTTTCCCACGAGTTTCCAATGAATTCTGAAACGATGTAGGCGAATATGAGATTGAATTTGAGATTTAATGAGAGTTTTCTTGTTGTCTGATATCTGGCTGGTGTTGTCCTTGACACAAACCCATCACTGTATGTTAACAGCAGGAATCTGCTTGTATTGATTTTAAACAGAGATTCATGTTGTGACATCTGATAGCAAGTTTACGTTAGAGTACACAGCATTGTCGCTGTACGTTAGTGCATGGTACTGTATGTTAAATCTGGTTCTGTATTCAAGTGCTTCAAGGTCTTCATATTGAGGAAGAGATTTGTGGGTGAACGATTCCCACAGCGACATTGGACAACAATTCACTCATTGTGAAATAAAATATCCAATTTCCACCATAATTTTTTTAAATATTTTTTTTTAAAGGTATGTCATTATGTTTCCATCATAGGGTAATACAGGCCTGTTATGTTTTTATAAGAGGTTTTGTAGTGCAATCCTTATGTAACTGTAGTAATACTGTATACCATGGCTGGTTGGAACATACATTACTGGTCCTGCACACCTCTCTACTGTTAGAGTCTATGCAATGTGACTCGCGATCAGTGTGTAGAGAAAGGTCGTCGGCATATTCAGATCAATGGGTCTGTTTTGTTCGCTGGGGTTAAAGACGGTTGATTATAGCGCATCCTTGTTGACAAAGAGTTCTTCTGCATAACACGAACATGAATGAGAATGGGGAGCTGTGTCTCGGGGAATCTTGCTGTAGTTGGGCATGAAATGCATTGACACCCATATTTGGTAGATTATCTCGGTAAATACTGTATGGAATTACGAATAAAAAACCTTCAATTTCTCATTTTGTATGACCTAACCAAATTTAAAACTTAAATGTGGTAAATACTTGAAAGCAGATTAAATTCAAAAGTACGATAAATACTTATATCAAGAATACTAATTGAAAATAGAATTCAACAAGTTTACTAAATATTCCTCCATCAACATAGAAAACATTCACAAATATCTCTGGTGTTAAAACTCAACATGGTCAAGAAAAACTTCCAACTATTATCCGATAACAATGTTTGTTTCCTCTTCATTCTACAGTCGGCGTTAGACAAATATGTCCAATAATATTGCTTCCCTCTGGCTGGTAGTAACTAATTACAACTTGAGAGCCTCACATTTTGCCCATCTGTTATTACCTCTCTTCATCGTGCATTATTCAATATGTGACTTAACACCACCTTGTCATACATTCAATACGATGTGTGGAGGAACACATCAAAGAGGCTGGGCATCAAGACTTGACTCGTAGAAGGGATTCTACCGAGAGCCGATGCATCGTAGAGTCCGATGGGTTAATAGTAGGAAATGTCAAGGTCACAGAAAATAGAAAATCAATGACTTTCATGTGAGGATGTGTTCATGGTTTTCGTTATTTCTTCGGCTGCTCTAACTACAGGACTTTGCTCGATGGAATTTTATGTTGTTAGGAAATCTCTTCATGTTTGCTGGATCATTCTTTGACATTTATATATCGGAAATCTCCATATTTAGTAGATCATTTCCAAATAGGAAATCTCTCAATACTTATATTAGTGAATCATTACGTTTATCGTGTCCGAATAGGAAATCTCTCCAATTTTAGTGGATCATTCTTACGTTAATATAGGAAATCTTTCTTCATATTTAGTTAACCCTCTCCCTGCTGGATTAGGCATAGACACTGCTCTTTAGGGCATCTTTATCGTCGCAAATGGGTGAAAGATTCCTGCAGCGACATTAAACTCCATATTCACTCACACTCACATTAGGGCATCTCCGGTTGCCTTCAGCATGGAGAGGGTTAAATCATTCTCACATGTATGACTGTTTATACGAGGCCATGCCATGTTTACACAATCTCTTGTATTAGGTAGTCTCTCAATTGTACAGTGCTTTACTTGCTTCTTGTGTGCAATGTTATTGTTGTGTAGAATTGGTTCGTGACAGTTAAGTAGTCAATACATGAATGAAATGAATTATGCATTGCGTCCTAGAGAAAGTGAGGTGAAGGAGTTGTCTATGGGGCAATTACCTAATGCTTGTGGTAAGTAATTGTATTGATTCCTATGGTTTAGGGAAGGATCTGTCAGAACTCTCTGTATACATTCAGATAGATCAATTCTTCTCTCACTGTGAACTCCTGCACATTTCACGGATTAAGTTTGACGATGAATTGAGTTCAAATGTTCTTTGAAAACCACTGGCAGCAGATATATGTTGAATTGATCACAGCGTACAGAACTGTATATGTTGAATTGATCACAGCGTACAGAACTGTATGGATCATTTGGTTATTGGCACAGCAATCTAGGTTATTAACCGATAGTTGAATACATGCATATTTATTCATTGCTGACATGTCTTGGGCAATGTGTGGTGCCAGTACAATGGATTCAATGTCAATAGAGAAGTCGTGCTTCTCATTTCATGGTATGCTGACGTTTACTTCAGTTACAATGTGTCGGCTGCTGATAACATCTGTTACAAAGCAATATATATGTCTGATGCACTTTGAAATATAAAATTATAATGTACTTAATGACACAGTGACCAAGTACATTATCATTTGACTTTGTTGTAATTATAGTCTTGTTTCCTCATTTGGTGGTCATGTTGCAGATGTATTTTTCATGTAATTTATTTAATTTTGCCATTTATATTTATGAGCAGTAATTTTATAATCTAATAATGAAATGTGCACCCATATGGCCGAGTAATCATAGTAATAAATATGTCAGATGGCATGGATCCATGTAATTGGAAAGTGTACTGTAATATCGCGGAACAAATAAAAGTGACCGCAATAAAACTGAAACAATGGTGATTATTGATTACCTTGTACAAATTAAATATATTGTTGGTCGACAATAGACTGTGGACAATGTGTGCATCCTCCAATCAAAGCACTGGTTGCTCTGCGTGTACCTCCTGTGTACCTCCTTGTCTGTAGTTCTAGTACGCTTACGTCATGTCCTATGTCGTCATATGTGGCTGTGGCCGGTCATTGACACCATCCAGGTGTGGCATATCATTTGTTATATCCAGGTGAGACATATCGTTTATAATATCCAGTGGGACATATCGTTTATAATATCCAGGTGGGACATATAGGTGGGACATATCGTTTATAATATCCAGTGGGACATATCGTTTATAATATCCAGGTGAGACATATAGGTGGGACATATCATTTATAATATCCAGTGGGACATATCGTTTATAATATCCAGTGGGACATATCGTTTATAATATCCAGTGGGACATATCGTTTATAATATTCAGGTGGGACATATAGGTGGGACATATCGTTTATAATATCCAGTGGGACATATCGTTTATAATATCCAGTGGGACATATCGTTTATAATACTGCATGTAATATCTATACTAGGTGAGATGTTCTGGTGGTAATATGTAGGTGACATCTACGTGGGTGACGTATACGGAAGGATTATGATGCTCATCGTTGGAAAGGAAAGCGGTAAACTTTGGGGTAAACTTTGCGTACTTGCACTTTAATGTCTGGCTGTGTCAGGGCTGACCCTGGAGTATTGAACATTCTCAGCATTAAATAGACATTGTGGAATGTCGACGCAGGCCGTGCAAGTTAGCATAGGAGATGAAGGGACTGGATAGAAATATCTCCTTAAAGTAAGATTTGCTTAGTGATCAGACTGCATTTCTATGTATGCATTTAAGAAGAAAATATATATTAAATATTTAGCTAATGTAGTACTTCATCCAGGTATTATTTGATAATAATTATGCGTACATCTGTGTATATATTCCAATACAGGTAGTGCAAATGTTGTTTTTATGAGGGCCACTCAGGCTTCAGTGGGTCACCTCAATATTCAGTTTGTCCTCGGGAAGAAACACGAGCAGGTCTTTGATATTTGGTGGAGGTCATTTGATATCGAGGTATTATTGCTCCTGAATTGTGCTGTTAAACTGAGCATGCTGTAAGTGGTGTACTGTGTCTGCTCATTGTGTCGTGACAATGCCAGGTGTACGACACTACCACACGGTGACACACACGCCGACACACACGCCGGGTCTAAGTAATGTTGTACACCACAGAGATGAAGGTGTTGGGGATTTGTATATAGGAGACGTAATCAGGTTCGAGACGCCATTCATGAAAACTGATTGAAATAATTTATGGGTATGTGAGGTCCGTGTGTGTGGATGTCATTCACGTTTGTCAGGCACTGTGGATGTCATTCACGTTTGTCAGGCACAGTTTGACGACGACATGTCACCTTGACCTTACAGTTCGTTGTTGTGTCAGTTGTGTTTACTCCGTTGAGTGATATGTTAAAATTTCTGATTGATTGATGTGCAATCTTACCATGAGAGTCTTGGAGATGTCGTATGTTGATGTTACGTTAAACGGGTTTTTTTGCGGAACATTCTACCTGGTGTACAGTGTAAGTGTTAATTTAACCCTTCAGCTAGAGTATACATGTTATATCTCGCACTGTGTGTTAACTCATTTTTTCAATGACATATTTTTTTCTTCCAGATGATGGTGTGATACAGAATGTACCTGCTGTTAACCCTATGTAGCCTGCTACTGGGATACGTGATCAACACGCAAGGGGTTAATGTCAGCAACTCGACATGGACGTTCAATGGATTAGCCCATATAGGGTTCACACCGAAATATGCAGATAATCAAAATATTCACCTGGCATTAAAGTTTCGGACACGGCAACCGAATGGATTACTGTTTTACCATTACCTGAAAAGTTACGATACCAAGAAATTCCCCTTGTTGACAAGTTACGAGTTCTATGCGGAATTACGACAAGGATATGTGCGTGTTGGGAATAACTTCAATCAGTTTTCGGACATTGTACCCATCGGATCAGGTAAGTCACTTAACCAGAATTTTGTTTTCGACATGTTCCTCCAAATAGTGCAGCAAGCTTTAGACATTTTCTGTTATCTTTCACACACGTGAGAAAAGAATACTATTAGGATACTGTACTGGTAGCTTGGACTATATATGCTTGATTGGCTGCTGATTGAAGGCAACTAGGATGTATTATTTCTCTTACACAGTGTTACAATTCAATAAAATATATGTCCATTGATGGGGAAAAGAGACAATATCCAACTTGCAATCAATGGTCTTCATTCTTATGTTACCAAACATTTACTCATCTTTGTGAACATGGTGGGGGGTGCTTTTCTCGAAACATTCTTAAGATCGTATGACAATCTTTAAGATTCATATAGTAGGGCTATGAACATGTTATGCATGTTCTTAAGGCTATGCAGATCATAATGAACATTTCGAGAATAGGCCCCCCAGTTGATTAGCAATTCTCTAAATCCACTGTTATTTTTCATGAAAGTAGACAGTGTCTTCTTCTCTGGTGTATCATACAGACTTGGTGTTATTCTCTGGTGTATCATACAGACTTGGTGTTATTCTCTGTGTATATTTGCTGGGGGTTACGACATGGATCACAATTGGATTGCTGGGGAAACAATTAGTCGGGATTGACCACCGTGTGTGTTAGTTATTCATGAGGCAGACTTGATCTCTCCCTGGGGGGTGGCACTGTTAGGATTGTCTTGGAGTTACTCTGTATCATACACAGGTACAGCAGAGCCTTTGTAGCTAGGCTCTACCACAGGATGCTTCTACAGGAACTTCTGAAGCTGCTACAGGAGATGCCCAGAGATGTCTAGTACCTGGCTAGAGGGTGCAAGGCTGTATTACATTGATATATAGCACAATGTTAGGAAGACATTTTAACAAATTTCAATGGCAAATACTTTAAATTGGAAACAAATATCAGATGTGAGTGAATACAGAGTTTAACGTGGCTGCGGAAATCTTTCACCCATTTGCGACGAATTATATATCAGATGTGGTTACGTACCACTAATACTGATCTGGTAATGGGTTGTAAGCTTGTGAACCCGAGTCATGTTCAGTTTGAAGACAAAGGAAATATTGATATTATACCTCTGTGACAAAATGGATTGATCCAGATTGGTATCATGCATGTGATGAATAATTGCTAAGCTTTGGGACATTTAGCATCTTCCTTGAACAGTGCTAAATGGATCAGCTAAAATATTAATAATATGATTTAGAGATGCCTTACTAACACGAACATTCCTGTAGTATAATTGGATTACCCATGCCATTACAAAGGCTTCCAGTCATATTTTATATTATAATTCAAAAGAAATTTAGAGAAATTATAATATTTTATTACAAAAATGTAACATGTGGTTGGAGGGGGAACTTCCTATGACTCAAGAAATTTAGCAGATCTGTTTATTGGCATTCATTATTAATTGGAAATGCAGCTCTGCATGATGACCTCATTGCGCAGACCTCTGGAAGTATTGATCTCCACACTGCCGTGGACAAAGCTGCTGTGGCTGCCTCCAGACTGCACGTGCAGACTGCCCTTTGTTCAAGGACCCGGTGGGCCCTTTTATGGACGGAACAGGGACTTCTGTACAGAACAGACTTTTGAATGGAACTCAAACTTTTGAATGGAGCTGAACTCAGACTTTTAGACGGAATTGAGACATATGGACTGAACTTAGACTTTTAGACGGAATTGAGACATATGGACTGAACTTAGACTTTTAGATGGACGGAACTGAAACTTTTGGATATAACCGAGACTTGTGAATAGAACTGAGACAGACTGATCTGAGACTTGTAATTGTGGACATAACTGAGACTTATGGATGAAACTGAGACATATAGTTATGGACAAAACTGAGACTTTATAGATGGACAACTGAATTTATGGACGAAACTGAGATATAATTATGGACAAAACTGAAACTTTATGGATGTAACTGAGATGCGAAGCTCCCCATACTGGATCAATATCGGCTGCCTGCTCTTCATTGCCATCTTCTTGTTGCCTGTAACACAGAGAGCATTACGCCCATAGCACCAATTGTCTTGGTGAGGTCACGTCATAATGACAACTGTTGGATTCTCTGCTCTGGAATCCATTTGAACAACTTGTAAGAGATTCGCTTCAAGGACAAGAGAGTATAATTTGTCCTAATTGAGAATTATCTTTCTAAAAAACATAAAAGATAAAAGATGAAAATTTGGACAATAATGTTTAATTACTTTTTGAAAAACACTTCTATATTTAAAAAATATACAACAATAAAAATTCCAATTAAAACTATGCGTTCTCTTAAAGAGTATGAGTCATTATTATGTTTTATTCTACTAAAATAGTTATATCACTACAAGATAAACAGAGCTCTTTGACGGACTTGGAAACAGTGACTAGTTCAGTGTTGATCTTGACCAGTTGATGCCAAGGTCTGTCACAGTTCAAGGGCCAGTGTGTGGACAGTGTGTGGACAGTGTGGTATTGATCCCCTGGTAATGTCCACGGGACATCCTCAGTCCCCAATAATCTGTCCATAAGTGGAAACTGGAGGACGAGATTGACATTACGTACAATACTTATGTAAATTACATGAGGTCAGGGGTCATTGGGCATGTGACTATTGATACAAAGATCCTGTAAAATGTCTGTGATTGCCATGGTGAAGCTAACTAAGAACGCTATTATTATAATTATGATTGAGGGTTACTTTTATCTAGCGGTTTATCATGGATTTGTGTTTATTATCCAATACTATATGCATAAGACTACAAATAATAAAAATATTAGTGATATTATTTTATTATTTTGATGAATTGGGGTTTAGAGCCGCTTTCAAGATTCTTCTCATATCATGGCTTGTACTATAGTAATAACAATACAGTCGACCCCCGTATAACCGGACGTCAGATAACCGGATCCCTTGCTATCCGGACGGTTTTTACCGGGAACC
>JAUTBZ010132149.1:0-13982 GCA_032361785.1 Lepetodrilus galriftensis
GAAAGATTCCCGCAGCGATGTTAAACTCCATATTCACTCACTAACAATATTCATTATTTCTTTCGTCGCAAATGGGTGAAAGATTCCCGCAGCGACGTTAAACTCCATATTCACTCACTAACAATCTTCATTATTTCTTTTAATCAGGTAACTAGGTTTGGTCATGAAATTTGTCAACAAACCATGATTGTATACATTTAAATGTTCGGACCATCACATTAAATATCAAGCAACTTTTTATAGTACGTTATCTTTACATTGATCATCACATATGGGTGAAAGATACCCGCTGTGACGTAAAACAATAATTCACTCACTCCTGCTATGACTAAAAGCACTAATTCATTTATCCATACTGACAAGATCACATTTCAAGAATTTATTTTTGTCGGATTCATTTCTTTTTATTTCATGGCTTAAATTACTATGGAATTAAGAGAGACTGATAGTGACTCATTGTCATCTTATCGTGTTTATGTTATCAGTCACGGACTGCAATTAATAACAAATATCACATTATGTAATCAAATTTATTTTCAACTGAATGTGTTAAAGACAAAAGGAATATGATAGTAAAGATTTCTTCAATTATCATTTAACTGCATAACACATTGATGCATATAGATGTTATGTAATTATTACTTTGTTATGTTATGGTATACATATATGATGGTGCTCTGTTTATCTAAAATGAAGCAAAATATTTAGTAAATCTTATAGAAGTTATATAAATATTTTTATTTATTTATTTATTTTTTTAATTGGGGTTTAAAGTCGCTTTCTAGAATCTTTCACTAATATCACGACTTGTTTTATAGAAGTTTTAATAACGATTTGTGAAGAGAACATATTTTTTCAATCATTAATATATCTTTGGTGGCTGTTATATCATAGAAATAGTTCTTGTAGTTTATTTTGCTATTCTGTTCCCCATCTGTCTTCTACTATGTCATCACTTCCACGTCCACTCATAAAAAAAATATAAAATACTGAATTTATCAAATCAGACGCATCAAACAGTTACAGTAATGCTATGGTATATAAAACAATAGGGAAACAAGTGTATCAGCTTCCCTTTTATTTCACCGCTATCAATTTTACATAGACAGAGCTCCATCAAACCCATACATTGTCATCCAGTTCAAGTCCTCAGTCTTTCATACTTTTTCGTTTCAGTTCCAAATGGTCATAGACGACGAAATTCCGCTACTTCGTACATTCCGCGCCGAGCTGGCCAAAAGGTCTTCAATGCTGTTCGATGAAGACATGGAGGAGTTCTTCCAACAGCTGAATGAGTTTGAAGGGTACGGAAACTTGCCCACGACTTACTTCGGCGGCCACAGGACCCAAGTCAGTGAAGCATCTTTCCAGCCTCGTACTTCCACTTCTTCACAAGTAGAGAGGGAAGAGCGGACCTTGAGAGTCCAGAAAGTTCACAAGGTGCAGGAAATCGAATCGTATCGAAGTGGAACGAATCTCGAGAGCATGAGCCTGAGCATGGGACAGAGTCCTGACCACCAGAGACGTCTTTCGCAGAAGGTTGCAGTGATGACCAGTTCCAGTTCCAGTTCCAGGCCAGGGCCGATGCAGACTTTGATAACCGTCAAGCCTGCTGAAGTTTCCACCCGCGGTACCCTGCTGCACGTTTCGGCCATACTGAACCCGGTGACCGGGCAGAGAATCAACCTGGTCGAAGCGATCCAATCCGGGCTCATAGATCCAAAGACGCAAACATACTGCGAGCCAAAATCAAAGAAGAAACTGCCACTCAGTCATGCGGCCAAGCAAGGCTTCATCGACGAGAGTCTCGTCAAACAACTCAATTCCAATTCAGGGATTAAAGACATGACAGGGAGGAGTCTAACTCTGATGGAAGCAATGAGTAAAGATTTGTACGACCCTGTCACCAACACTGTGAAAGATCCAGCTTTCGGCACCCAGATGCCTGTGTCTGTGGCTGTGTCCAGGCATCTGATATCGGAGTCCTGTGCCAACACCTTGCAAGGTGAATCTGTCAGCCTTACGGCAATCACTCACACACAAGCCGTGGTTGCCAACTCCGACCTGAGGAAAGCTGATGCATCTGTGAGTCTGACACAAGCAATAGACAAGGGTCTGTTCGACAGAGCGACCGGAAAGATTCGTGACCCTTCCACAGGGGAAGAACTGACTCTGATCAATGCTGTTGAAAGAGGAATAATTAACTCCAAAGTGTGTGAGATTCAGAGTCCACTGACTGGAGAATTCATCACGCTGACTGAGGCAGTGAGTTCAGGTGTTGTAGACCCTGTGTCCGGGACATACGTCCACCCCAACATGAACCAGAGACTTCCTTTGGACGATGCACACAAAAGAGGGCTGGTTAAAGGTCCCTCTTCCTTCTCGGATGTGGTAGCAAACGGGTGCTTGCTTGAAAATGGATCGGTAATCAATGCGTCCACAGGACATGTTGTGTCCTTTGATGAAGCCTTGAGGACAGGTTTGATAGACAGCAGCAGCAAGTGTCTGGTTGATCCTCAAAGTGGTGATGTGTTGTCTCTGCAGGATGCATTGAGGAAAGGATTGATCAACAGACAAGGCCAGTTTGTTCCTGGTGGAAGACAGTCTCCCAGGTCGATAATCACGGCTGTTGGACAAGGAGATCTCAAACTTGTTAGTGAAAATGTTTTGTTTTCTGATTCCTTGATAATGGATACCTCCATCAAGCAAGGTGTCGTGCTGTCAGAGGCAATAAAACAGGGATTACTTACGCCTAGGGGTACGTTCATTGACAAGAGGACAGGGCAAGAGCTCACTCCACAGCAAGCCGTGGCACGTGGGATTATCGATCAGTCCATGGCTAACAAGCTGAGCCAACACTCCAGTCTTAAAGACAGAACTGGAAAGCCGATGTCCCTGCTTCAGGCAATACAGCAAGGATACATCTCAGCCGCGGATGGTTCTGTGAAAGATCCCAAGTCAGGCAAACTCCTGACATGCCAGCAAGCTGCAACGCAAGGTGTGTTCACCTCAGACGAAGCCATGGATGTGTTGAGTCTTATTAGTCCTGTAGTCACATCCACCACCATCCTGACTCAGATTCAACCTTCGCACGCGGAGGCCACGACCAAGTCCATCACGGTCATGGAAGCCACAAGCAGAGGCCTGCTGGATTCTAGGACATCCATGTACACACACCAACAAACAGGTGAGAAGATGGCCGTAGACGAAGCCATCCAGAGAGGGTACCTTAGACTCAGTGCCCAGTGGCCGTCTGGTCGGGAAGGATCGCTAACGCAGAGCTTCGACACGGTCGATGCTGTCAATGGTGCTAAATATGAAACTGCCAAATCCACTACCGTAGAGTCGTTCATAACAAAATCTGGTGCTCAGTACTCCTTTACAACCACTACCACTTCCCAACCCTCCATCACCCAGACTGTGATCAATGAAACACGCCAGCTCACGCTCAAGTCTGTGATCGACCCTAGAACGGGCAACGCCATCAGTGTGAGCGAAGCCATGACGAGAGGCTTGATCGATCTCGAGAAAGGACTTTACTGTGATTCAGCCTCTCAAACAAAAATGCCCCTGAACATCGCGGTTGAAAAGGGCTACATCATTGCAGACCAGATGGTGGATCCCAGCGTCCAGAACGGCGACCCGATCAAAGAAACCAGAGCCTTCTCCATCACCGGCATCATCCACCCAAAGACTGGAGAAAGAATGTCCGTCAGTCAGGCCATGAAGAACGGCATCCTTGACCAAGAAAACGGCATCTATCACGGACTGGACAAATTTGGCCGAGAACAGGCAATGCCGATCAGCGAGGCCATCCAGAAAGGCTTTGTGATCGCTGAAGATATCAGCACCATTGTTTCTATTCCTGGATCCCTGCTGAGGGAAACGAAGACCTTCAATCTGAAGAGTGTGAAACATCCTCTCACAGGCAAGCTCATGTCTGTTGCTGATGCTGTGGCTGAAGGATTTATTGATGAATCAGAAGGACTCTACATGAATCCATTCACCAAGGAGAAAATGTCAATACATGAAGCAATAGAAAAGAATCTGATCATTGCAGAACTGACCTCAGTTTCATCTAATGCTGCTGGAGATGTCAACAAGATGACGACTACCAAACTGACGACTCTAGCTGTGACTGCGGTCATTGATCCAAGAACTGGAAGACTGCTAACAGTTACCAAGGCAATAGAAGAAGGCATCTTAGATCACAGTAAAGGTATCTACCACAACATACTGACTGGCGAGTCCATGGCCATCAATGAAGCTATTGAAAAGGGCTTTGTAATGGCAGATCAAGCTGAAGATGAAGATGAAATTGAAAAAGCCGAGATCACGAGCATCCACATCGCTGATGATCAGGAATCATTTGAAGCCAACTTGATGGAAGACATGAAGACTGAAACCATGACTCTGAGCATTGGCAGTGTCGTTGATCCTAGAACAATGGAAATGATTTCATACGACGATGCTGTTCTGAACGATATCTTGATCATCAATGAAGGCATCTATCGCAATCCTGTAACCAAAGAGACTATGGCGATCACTGCTGCTATGGAGAAAGGCCTGATCCATGGAGAAGTCACTGGCAAAGTCCAAGGGGAAGCCATCATGAGATGTTCTGTCACTGCAGAGAAACCAGCCTTCACAGCCTCCCATCAAATCACGTCTGCAGTTGACCCTAGAACAGGCAAGCAGATCTCTGTAGCTAGAGCGGTGAAAGAAGGTCTCATCAATGTCGAGAAGGGAACATTCATTGACACCAGATCTGGAGAAGAAATTTCCTTAGAGGATGCAATGAACCAGGGATTCCTAAATCCATCCAAACATACAACTGCTGCTGACCTAGAAAAGTCGATGGATGAAGAAGATATTCCACAAATCATTTTGAGGAGGCACCCAGAAAATAAGAACAGTCCGTGGTCAGTTGTGGACATTGAACTAGAGAAGACCATGGTGGAAGAGCCCGACTCCACATTGGCTACAGATGTTCTCCACTACTCCACAGAAATTGAGAGCCAAAGTCCACTGAATAGATCCACAGAGTTTCCTCTCACTCCCAGAACACCCGGAGAAGTGTTCACCCAAGACACTGTGACAAAGCCTCTAGGACTCTCATACGAGGCAGCAGTGAAGTTAGGCCTAGTAGACACAGACCGAGGCAGAGTCAAAGATCCACGAACTGGAGTCAGCATGACTCTAACTGATGCTGTTAGTTGTGGACTTCTTGATCAAGATCAGGCTGCAATATCGGACATCTCATCAGGGAGAACGCTGAGCCTCAGTGAGTGCCTGACCAGGGGTATTGTGAATCCTGTGTCCTGTAAGGTCGATTCTGTTAATGCTACTCATGAAGGAATACAAGTAGCAGAACATGTCGTAGGTAAACAGCTCAATCTGATTGATGCAGTGAGAACTGGATTGTTCAATAACAAGACTGGGAAGATCTTTGAACCCTCGCTAGGACGACCGATTACTTTGAGAGATGGCTTAAACAAGCAACTCATTGAAGGGACATTAGTGACAGTTAAGAACACTCAGACTGGAGAGAGGGTGCCATTAAAACGTGCCATGCAACAAGGTCTTATTGATGGAACATTGTGTTTAGTGTGGGACAGATCAGCGAACAAGAAACTACCACTCCCTATTGCCATCGAGAAAGGACTGGTGGAAAATGTTTTTGACGACTACTCTGGTAAAGTGCTGGATACCAAATCTGGATTACACATTCCATTGGACAGAGCCATCTCCCAAGGCAAGCTGGATACCGATACTGTCAGTGTGATGGATACGAGGACAGGTGAACATGTTCAGTACCAGGAGGCAGTTAGACGCGGCTTGATAGACAGATCGGGCCAAGTTGTGGACAGAACTGACGGCAGTAAAATGTCTGCAGAAGAAGCTTTAAAAATGGGCCTCCTCGCGGTTGTCGGTGCTCCAATACTTGCAGGGAAAATGGTGGTTGATGCAGTGAGGAAAAGAACCTCAGAGAGATCAAGCCGACCTTCTGAAATAGTTGATGGAACATTCAATGGTGAAACCAGTTTCAGGGAAACTTCAAGGACTGTGACAATGGAATCCTCATCGGAAACCTCAGAGACTAAACCTCTTACAACCATTGTGTATGCTGGCCCAGGCGACAACATCCGTCCTGCCAAGCCCAGAGACTCCTTCACCAGAACAGTTCAGGAAATGACGGTGGAAGAACCCATGGCACCCATGATGAAAAGGCCCAGCGACGTTTGGGAAGATGGAAGAGTAGAGTCCAAGTTCCACGAGGTGTCCAAGACGACAGAGGAACGGGAAGTCTCTGAGACCAGGTCCTTCCGCAGCTCCACTTCGGTAAGTGGCGTAGTTGGCAGTGATGCTGTAGAGTCTGCTTCCCCCTTCTCTCATGCACCCGCTCCATCATCACCACCAAAATCATCAGTGCGCATCTCTGTGCAGCAGCCTGAGGTGGTGGTACTGCCTAGGCCAGACTCTATCTCCGCTTCCCAAACACACATGTCCCCTCCAGCTGGCGTGGAGAACAAACCGACTGTGCCCAGAATCAGTGAGTCTGACCTCAATATCGATTGGGCTTCCGGACAAGTCCTCATTAGATCCACTGGTGTTGCCATGACTGTCACGGAAGCTGTCCAAAAGGGCTACATTAACTCTGATGTTGTTGAGAGGATGGCGATGAACACCGGTTTCGAAACTGGACATAAGATTACTGTGAACTGGAAGGATGGTACCATAACAGAGAAGAACTCTGGTAAAACCTACACAATCCACCAAGCTCTTGACAAAGGACTCATAGACAAACCAACATTTAATGCCCTTGATGCTGTAACTGATGAACCCAAACCAATGCCTGGTTCGACTCAATCTGTACAAATGACTGAAACATTCAAATCCACGTCTTTCAAGTCCAGCACAAGAACAGAGGGTGCTGTAGGTGAACCTCTAACTTCGTCAATGAAGCATTCTGAAAGAGTGGAATCTATTTTCGGTCCCAGAATAACGGACAGTAGACCACAGAGACCATCTGGTCCTCCAACACTGAATGAGATTGTCAAGGAGGAAAGGTATATTCCTGCCACGGGCAGAATCATTGATCCCAAATCTGGACGACAAATCACCCTAAAAGAGGCTGTAGATACTTGTGTGATAGACTCTAGTAAATCAATCATTATCGATCCAAGTTCCGGCCATCCAATTACACTGACAGAGGCATTACACAGAGGAGTAATAGACCCCCGTACTGGTTACCTAACACATGCTGCTACTGATGAGAAGATCACTCTGCAGGAGGCAGATCTCGAGGGTCTTATTCCGTCACCAGACCATCTCAATACCATGAGAATGAATACATCTATGAGTCTCAAGGATGCCATTGACAAGGATCTGGTTCACATGGACGCCGGCACATACACAGATCCTGTGACCGGTGACATCATGTCTCTGGCCGCTGCAATCAGCTATGGATATGTGTCCTCTCCAGACACTCCTGCACCAGCCAGCAAAACTGTCAAGTTCAGTGTGAAGGAAGACGTCGATGAATTTCAGTCAGTCAGAGACAAAGTCTTGAGAAGGAATAAGAACAGAGAAGAAGTCGATGCTGCCAAGAGGATCTCTTTTGCTGAAGCTCTTGATCTTGGATATATCGATTTGCAGTCTCAAAATTACACTGACCCAACAACTGGATCCAGAATGGCTATCGTCGATGCACTGAGGGACAAGCTACTGGATCCTTCTGCCAGTATAGAGCCAACACAGTCTCATGGAATGAGTCCTCTGACTGCTGTGGAGAAAGGACTTTATGACAGAAAGAAAGGCGGATTCCAAGATCCTTCGGCCAAGAAAGGTTTGACATTCCAAGAAGCAGTTTCAACAGGATTTCTGAACAGCAAATTCTCCATCTATGATGTTAAATCTGGCTCTATCTACACACTGGAGCAAGGCATAGCAGATGGAAGGCTTGATGCAACAACTGGAGAAATCTATGATCGCGATACTAGAAGAAGCATTCCGTTGAAGGAGGCTGCTAAAATGGGCCTCATTGCTGTAGTGGGGGCACCGATAGCTGCTGCATACATGGCCAAACAGAAGATCAGTTCAGCCATGTCCTCCAGGAAGAGCCCTACACCTGTTGAAAGACGTCGTGCAGAGGAAGTCCCAAGTCATGGACCTCTCATTGCCTTCCAAACTGTCACTGTTAAGCAGCTATCTCCAACAGTCATGGAGGTCACTCAGATGGAACAAGCAACCGAAATCGACAAACCCAATGCTGATGTCCTGACACTGATGGAAGCTGTGTCTGCGGGATATCTTAATACCAAAACAGGGGTCCTGAAAGATCCCAACACAGGCAGACAGATCACATTGTTTGAGGCCTTGAAGCAAGGAACTATAAGACCGGAATCGGCTGTGATGACTGTGAGAGGAGAGGATATTTCCATCCAGGAAGCTCTACTGGATCGAGTCCTGGATCACACAGGACACATGGAGGTGAACGGCAGCACCAAGAACTTGGAACAGCTGATCAAAGATGGCATAATACAAGAAGTGTCTGTTGATACTATTGAACACAGTAAGATTATTGCCAAGACAGTCGAGAAAATCAATGTCAGCTCTGTTTATGATCCAAAAACTAAACAGCAAATCAGCCTTGATGAAGCAATAGATAGGAGAATCATTCATTTGGAAGATGGAACCTATGTAGATCCTTCGACAAAGAAAACTGTTGACATTTCCGATGCAGTGAGGGAAGGTCTCGTTCAAGGTTCCCTAATTGATAGTGTCAGAACAAAGGAGGAACGAACAAGATCTGGATTTGCAGCAGAAGTTGCATTCTCAGAGAAAAAGACTCTCAAAGTGTCATCAGTTAGAGACCCAGAATCGGGAAGAAACATTCCTTTAGGAGAAGCTATGAACAGGGGAATTATTGACAGAGAAGGAAAAACATACTTCGAGAAGGCCACACAGAGACACATTCCCATTGAGACAGCCATGGACCAGAAGCTGGTCACAGCCAGTGAAGTTGACTTGCAGATGACAACAGGAGAAAAGTATACCAAATCCAGCGAAGATACCGTGACGCAGACGAAAACATTCAACATTGTTGGCGTTGTCGACCCAGCCACCGGACAAGAGATGACTGTAGCGGAGGGCATCCAGAGAGGAATCCTGGACACTTCAGCTGGAGTTCTAATCAACCAGCAGACAAGAGAGTCTATGTTGATAGGAGATGCCCTGAAACGTGGCCTATTGAAAGGAAGTGCTACATCTGTCCATACACCACAGGCAGGATCTGGAGTACTAAGAAGAGGTCAGGACCAACAGTCTGTGTATGATTCCAAGAGTGAGCAGTATCTGTCCTGGAATCAAGCTATCGGACAAGATCTCATTGATGTCTCAACAGGTCTTTACAAAATATCCGACTCAGAAAGCATGTCTATTGAACAAGGAGTCAAACAAGGTCTCATTAAGAGGGAACCTCGCACCCTTCAGACGAGGAAATCATTCGACGTCACAGCTGTGTTTGATTCAAGAAAAGGAACGGAAGTGTCAGTCGTTGACGCCATCGACAGTGGGCTGATCAATCTCCAGACTGGCATGTACACAGACCCTGCCTTTACAAGACCACTCTCCATCCAGGATGCCTTCCAGAAAGGACTCATCAGTTCCTCAGCTAGAGAAATACACCCGGAATCAACATTTGCCAAGTCTCTCGTTGACCAGAGCTTCACAGAGTCGGGGATGGGAGAAAGCATTCTGACTCCAGTCCTGGTGGAGAAGAGAGATGTTCCTGTCATGGAGAGAGTCACAGCGGAATACATAGACTCCACAACTGGCAAGAGTCACGGCACCAGACAATTCAAAATGCAGGTATCTGGAGATGAACAGGACGGACAGATCCTTACATCAGTCGTCCACAAGTCGCTGCAGATTCACAGCATCGTAGACCCAGCATCAGGACGGCAAATCTCTCTCGCTCAAGCAGTGGAGGAAAATATATTTGATCCTGAGAAAGGAGAACTTGTTAATAAGAACACTGGAGAATGTATCTCGGTTGAGACTGCCATGGAAAAAGGAATGGTCAGTGCAGACATCAGGGAAGGTCAAAGGGCCCAGGAGTTCACATTGATAAAAGGCTTAATCATCACTGGTGTTACTGATACCGGAAGTGGCAGGGAGCTAACTGTCAGAGATGCCATGGCCAGAGGAATCCTGGACGAGAAAGCTGGAACATATCTGGATACCAATGCTGGTGTGAAAATCCCAGTGAAGACTGCAATGAAACAGGGCCTACTTGAAGGAAAGGACGTGGAACGTTCTGAGCGACAGAAGCAGGACTCCAAGCAAATTAACATCACATCGGTCATGGACAGTGTATCTGGAGATGAGATTAGACTGGAGGAGGCTATGTACAGAGGTATCATCGATGAAAATGCCACCATGTACATTGACAGTCTCACTGGCAAGAAAATGCCCGTGGAAGATGCCATGAAAGAAGGTCTTGTAGCTGGATCTGTTCAAACAATATCAACTACCCAGACCACGGTCATGTCCAAGACGGCTCCTTCAAAGTACAACATTGTAGGTGTAATCGACACCAGGAATGGAACTGAGATTTCTGTAGATGATGCTGTCAGGAAGGGCATCCTTGATCCATCTGGGTCTTATGTTGACACAAGAACAGGCTCTGTGATGTCGGTGGCGGATGCTATGAAGAGAGGGCTCGTGTTCACTGAGACTGTTGGCGACGGCAGCTCACCTGCCGATGTCAGCATTACTGTGAGGAGGCACGGCGAGAAGTTCCTGACTGCTATGAGAAATGGCTCTGTTGATCCCAACACTGGCACGTACAGAGACAGAGAAACTGCCAGGACATACACCGTCGATGAAGCCATCAGATCTGGGAAGCTCTTGAGCGATGATGGACGACCATACAGATTCAAAGTTGGACTGAGTAAGGGTATCACGTTCACCTTTCAAAATGCATTGAAACTTCGCCTCATAGATGCATCTTCAGGACTGTACTATGATGAACTGTCTGGTGAGAAGATGTCAGTTCAGTCAGCTCTTGACAAGGGACTGTTGTCACCGGTATCCACTGCTGTTAGCAGACCAGGAGAGAGTGTTGTGATCTTGAAAGGTGCAGTAGCACCAGTTGTGGCCGCCGAAGGGATGAAAGAACTGGTTGACGTTCAGACTGGAGAGAAAATGTCGTTCACTGAAGCCGAGGAGAAGGGAATGGTCAGCATGCTTGCCCCTAAGGAAACTTTGAGTTTGGATGACGCATTCACAGCAGGATTGGTTGACAAGGACACTGGAATGTACCATGACCCTATTTCTGGTGAAGCCATGCCGGTCGACGAAGCAGTACTGTGTGGATTTCTCAATTTCAATCAATCCGCGCAACAAAATGGAACTGTTGACATGCCTGACAGCAAACCACAACCCCAGAAGGAGACCATGTCTTTGTCGGAAGCCATCAAGTTTGACATGGTGGACACTGCAACTGGTGTGTACACAGATTCAAACTCTGGGAAGTCAATGAACGTGACCGAGGCTATCATGGAAGGCTTCATTTCTCCAACAATGCTAAGCCCGACCGACAGTGACGAACCCAAGCCGCCTCGCGACCAGTACGTCATGATCACAGAGGGCTCTCCCTTCAAGCCCAAGAAGGACATCATCGTGAAGGATGGAGAAGTTGTGTCAAAGACCGCGACGGAAGTGACAGTGACCAGTGGTAGCGCAACGTACACCACGAGGCCCGGATTCTCTATAGACTCCTCGGGGAACGTGGTCAACACCAAGACCGGGGACAAGATGTCCATCTCGGAGGCTGTGGTTTCAGGAATCGTGGACACGGAGGTAGCGGAAGGCGTGGCCGCTGTTCAGGTGACGGGTGTCATTCCTCCTGTTATTGAGGTGTCCTCACCTTCATCTTCTGTCTCGAGTTCCGCTCCGGGGACTCCTGTGGTGAGTTGTCTGCATGTTTATCCAACTCTATTGTCACATCATTTCAAAACCTTTTTGTTTGTAGATTTAGTTCTTTATGTAGTTTTCACTCTTAGTGGTTTCTCTTATTTTTGTATATTATTCTGTCCGTTTAATGTGTTTTGAAAAAAAAATTATGGTAAGTGAAGTTTACATTCTTTTCAAAAGTTTAGATTATCCATGTTCTTATTTTTGCTTTTACTAAACTGATTCAATTTTTATTTTATAGTTGGTTCTTTATGTTGCAGCTTTGTATACATAAATGATTTGTAAGATAAGTTAATATATCAATGATTTATTTACTAGATGCATGTTGTATATTGTAATTTCTTATAACCACATGTGATTTTTTTCATATGATTGATTTTTATATTCATGTAAAGTTAGAAATCTGTGGTGTTGTTTTTTAAATATTGTATGTGATATCGGGGAGAATCAAACATTCACATGTATTTTGGTAATCAATGCCAATGTAAAATAGGCATTATTTAGTTAAATTGTTAGCGTGTATTCTATAGTATCATTGTTAAATCTGTTGAATATGTCCTGAATGTGTCTACACATAATATAGGCATATATATATTCAAGAAATATACTGCCGTCCAAAAGAAAGTATCCACTGTCATTTGACTATCTATATTTCTTAAAAACTAAAATATAGATACAATGCTAATTTCAACTGTATTAATTGAATTCCGATCTGGTTGTTTACTGTGTACAAAAACATGTCGTTCAATACCATACCATTTATTTGGCATTCGTGCAAAGAGTTAGGTGTGTCGCATTTCAGCGTTTCAATATGTTCAAATGAAACGGACAGACGTGTTATTGGTATTTGTCCGCTCTAACTTCCCCATATTTGCATAGTATACTGCTGCAATAGCGTGCATGCTCACCCCTAGTATTAATTCGGGGCTTTTCTCGTCAGTTCATCGATACAGTTAAAAGTTAGAGGACGTTGGCTGTAATATGTTATCATTCCACAACAAGTGCATATTTCGGTCCACTTTTCAAGTCTTGCTGAATAACTGTCACGGCAAACCTTCCTAAAATATGTTTGTCCACGTGATCACACAGTTTGAAGTTCGGATTCATGTTTGACCAGACTTTACATTCATGGCCCATTTCAAAAGTTTACAAAGTAAACTTCAAATATACTTCAAGAAACCGATCTCAACTATATGGTTAAACCAAACATTTCCAAATTTATCCTGGTTAAAGCTAACTGTAAAACAAACTTTAATTCATAAATTCTACCAAGATTGGCAAAATTCTCTAAATAACTCTCATAAAGCAAAATATTATGTAATGTATAAACAAATGCCCAAATTAGACCAATATATGCTGGAATTGCCCTTAAATTTACGTACCTGGTATACCCGTTTAAAAACAGGAAGCCATCGTCTGCCTACACTTTTTCTAAGGATTAAATTGTTCATTTCGGAGAAAGTGTACGAATATCGGATATACAAGTACACTTTCCCTTTATCGAGTTGTGCCCGAACCTGGGATCTAACCAGACTACAAAATAAATAATGATTTCCACAGTCGCTACCACGAGACCAAATAGCTGACTGAAGATAAGACCATTGGTTTATCTAGTTATGACTGATTCAAGAAAGTCACGTGGCTATGATGTCACGTACACATTCTACAATAAATCCATGTGCAGCCACGAACTAACACACAAAAGCATATACAGTTGATGAGGGTCCCTAGGCTATGGGTGATCTGGCGGTTCGGTGATCTATTACAACTTGCACTATGTTATACATTTATTTTCTCAGAAATTACATACATTTTACAGTTAAAGGCATAATATCACAGATATTTATGGTCGTTTGGGACTAGTTCTTAGCTACAACTGCACAATGCATTCACTTGACATACACAAAATCATGTTTGTACTTACAAAAACCTTTCCACCGCTGTTTGGTAAACAAATATCCAATGCAACCCCCTGTAGTCTACTGATAGACAACCTGAAT